>JASAND010004160.1:0-17552 GCA_030248195.1 Trissonchulus latispiculum | reverse complement strand
TTGTACTTCGTTCAGTTACGTATTGCTAGTGGAGGAGCCTCCCCCACCCCACCTTACACGTACACCTACTACACCTTTCTGTATGATATCAACTGGTAATTTTAACAGTAGGCCTTGAAAAAGCCAGTACTTAGGCCCCCGCCCTCCATAGTTTCCCTGGAACTTTGGGTCTGGGGGGGGGGGGTAAATCTTGGGTGGTTGGTGGTCGACCCAAGAAATGTGATGGGGGGTACCCCCCCCCCAACCCCCCCCCCCCAGAATTCGGACCTCAGAATTTTCGAAAAATGGCCTAAAAACACAAAATTTTCTGTATTTTAACGCTTTTTTCGTCAAAACAAGGCTTGTTTTTATCGTTTTTGCACCGTTTTAAAGCGACTTTAGGTCAAAATTTTAGAAAAATTTTTCAAAAAATGACCATTTTTCAGCCAAACTTAGCTAACATTTTGGGCCCGAAAATCGCTGGGGGGGGGGGGGGTAGCCGAAAGTTGGGGGAGGGCAAGTCAAAAATTCTGGGGGGGGGGTAAAATTGGTCAAAAATTTTGGGGGGGGACACCCCCACCCCCCCCCCCCCCCCATGCTGACATCTAAGAGGCTAAATGTAGACCCAAATTTTTGAACATTGATTTCTCCAAACAGTAGAATCAACCAAACTTTTTTCTTGTGCTATGATATGACATTTTTTGGATTTGGCTGAACATGCCTCAATACTCCAGAACATCCGGCAAATGTGCGATGGCAGGAAGTTTCGCAAATTTGTACTCAGTTTTCTCGCAACTGGAGATATTTTAGCTCAGCCAATAAACATGTCCCTCCGCAATAGTGCAAATTTACGTCCAGCCGAAAATCACGCGAATCCATTGGGTACTTTTTGAGAAATTGATATTCAAAAACAAAATAATCGCAGTTTTGCCAAAAAGGTTTTTTGGCCAATTCTCTAGTTTACAGCAACGAATCCCAGCTAATATGCATTGATAAAATGGGCAATTAGATCGCGTATCGATTGAGTATAAATTAACGAAAATTGTCCGTACGATTTGGCAGTAATTTTGAAAAATGAATTCTTCAAAAATTTGCCATTTTTGACCCAAAAAATCGTTTTTGGCTTATGCTCCCTTAACCACAAGAGACAGCTCAAAGGCTGTAAAGCAAAGATGTTCATTTTGGTGCGTTCTTTCCAGCCATAACAAACAATCCGGTGTATCGACTACGTAATGAGAGAATGATGGCAAAAACCCAAACTTTCTTATCTTTGCACATAAAAATGTTGGACTGGTCCCAGAATGCTAGAGAGCACCAAACTAGCATAGAAAGTTTCATCTACTTTCATTATGAATTGAAGCCTGTAGGGTCAAGTCAAATTTACACAAAAGGAAACCACCACCTTAAGCAATTTAGCAATTAGTTTACCGAAGTGCGTCACATTTTACGATAGTTTGCCTGACTTCTTCAAATTTCGCTTAAAATCAATCCCTGTTTGTAGTGTGCCTTTGCCGCACCTAATGTTTACAATTTTTCATCTTACGTTTCAGCTTAGTCGAGAGCTTGATAAACTGCGCCGACAGTATTCCGAAGTGACCACCACGTTTCAGAAGTCACTCAGCGACATTGAGCGACTGCGCGACGAGCAGCAGGAGATGCAGCTGCGTCTGCAGAGTGTTCAGGATGCAAATCGGCAGCTGGAAGAGGATAAGGAGATGAAATCGGATCGATATGTGGCAAAGGTACTGATTAAGCTAAACGATGAATAGTCTGTGCTTGCAGCACGCTTGCAGGGGGATATACCGGATATTATCTTTGGAAGTATTTGTGACCGTTTAGGTCGTTCTCTTGTCGAGGAATTATGGATATTTCTGGTTTTGTTGCGAAATGTCATGGCCGGGCCCGGGCCTGCTGCCCGGCCCGGGCCCGGAGGCCCGATTCAAGGTCCGGTAGGCCCGGTGGGCCCGTCGGCCCGGTGTAGGCCCGGTCGGCCCGGTGAAGGCCCGGCATACAGAAAACAGTGCCAAACAATAGTTAGTGCTATTTATTACAGCTTAGACAACCCGCGTAAGCTTAAATTGGATTCACCGGGCCCGGCCGGGCCTGATCGGGCCTCCCAGGCACGGCAGGCCCGGGAGGCCAGGCCCGTCTCGGGCCGGGCCTGCGCGGCCGACCGGGCCCGGGCCCGCGCCGGGCCTGCCGCTCCAACAACCGGGCCCGGGCCGGCCCGGTGCAGGCCCGGCCCGGAGCCCGAGGCCCGGTGCAAGGCCCGGGCACAACTCTAGTGGTCGAAAACACACCCACAAACAATTTCAGCTCGATTAGTGAAGGTTTGCGAAAGCCTCTACACAGGATCCGACAGACTGACAATGACGATTTTGGCAATTTTTGAAGATTAAAGTTGACATAAAAAATTTTTCAAGCGGCAGAATTTCTTGCCATTTGGCACGAGTGAGTAGTCCTATAGGGCCTCCTTTTGTGCCAAATTACAGCCTTATAGCTCATTGTCCTTTTGCAATTTTCGTTACAGACTAGCCGAAGCTACTAGACGCAAAGGCATTCCGCTGACAGACAATTTGACTGAAAAGGAAGCGCTAGCTTTGCTCGGGTAAGGATTTAAATTGTTGTAGGTGTAGAGTTTCTGACTACAACTGAACAGAATGTGCGAGAAAGAAAAGGGTGGCGAAGGGTGGCGGCCTTTAACATGTAAACTTCTGCTAGGGTGGCGGGGTGACAGACACACCTTTCAACATCTGTGCGTTCGCACAAACACGTACACACACGTAATCGCCAAGGTGGCGAGCTTTCCCCGACTCTTTTTCTCATTTGCATATGACCACGTGACTTAGGCGTATCACTGTTTTATGCATGTGTGCTAAAACACTGCGTCCTGTATTGTTTTATGCGTGTGTAGTTTGTCAGCCAACAAGCAGGAAAAAGGACTAAGAAAGTGCGTATATGTGAGGCAGCCAAACAAGCGCTTTGAAAAACGTATGCATATGTGGCAAGGCAGAAGTGAGCGCAGAGAAACCAATGTAGCTAAGTCAGGGACGGAGGCAGAACAGAAATAACTACATATTGTTTTTTAGTTTCCTGGAGCCTTCGTCGGACAACGAAAAAAGGGATTCAGCGACTGAATCCCAGTGGCAGTCAAGCCAGGCTGTTGACAAAACCTGGTCCACAGAGGCAGAGGGAAAACACCCTGCAATATGTAATTTCTGTAATTTGTTGTTGTGTTTACTGTGATACGTTATCAGACGGCTTAGTCATGTTATCTCTTCCCATTCTCTCATTAATGTTCAGTGCTTTCTATCGTAATAAGTCGTCCTGTTGTCGTTTTTGTCTTTCCATCTGATTTGCTATCTTCTTATTGTCTTTTTATTAATGTGTATATTTTGTTAGTCTCAGCCTCCTGACCTCAATTGTCAATTATCTCTACTGTCTATTGCTTTGTAGAAAGCGAGACAGACACCGCGTCAATAAATAGTGACCCGATTTCATCTCTGGCGGGTACAGTCACTAGCGGTGGCAGAAAAAAACCGGGCGGGGGAACGTCCGAATTTCGGGGAAGGTTTTTCAAAGTTTTTCAAATTGCAGAAGCTGAAGATGTTTTCCAAATTTGTGACCTTTGTGGAATTTTTTACAGAGTATTCTTTGAAATTAAGAAATAATTGAGGCAAAACACTGGTTCATGCACGTAAATGACGCAGAATTTGGCCAAACCACACCAAATAGAGCGCCAAACACGTATTATGATGGTATGATTCACTAATTTCGCGCCGATTTTTATGGATACCTCTGACATTACTGACTGCTTCAACAAGTAACAACAAAATCTTCCAATTAAATGGACAGGCGTTATTCATATCCCTCTGATACTTTAATACTCCAAATAGAGCCGAGGGTGATAGTTCTGACTTAAACCGGTTTCTAAAATTCAGGTTAGATTGAGGTTAGATTAATAACAAAGTCTCAACTGAACTCAGTGAGGAGGGTTGAGTCTGAAACCCGGACTTGTTCTATAGAATTTTTGGGCTTTCTCGTAAAGACCGTCTCG
This sequence comes from Trissonchulus latispiculum, assembly GCA_030248195.1. Taxonomy (NCBI): domain Eukaryota; kingdom Metazoa; phylum Nematoda; class Enoplea; order Enoplida; family Ironidae; genus Trissonchulus; species Trissonchulus latispiculum. Next base: position 13,516 of record JASAND010004160.1, on the reverse strand, counting down.
AACCCACGTTTCAAAAGTACAGACAATGAAGTAACATCGATCTTCAGGGTTAATTCTGGGTTTATTATCCGTGACAGAATAAATTTGAGGTTATTAATTTGGAATTAACCGAAATTAACCCAACCCCTAAATTTCAGGGTTAACCCTAAAATCACAACACACCCGGGTTTCCCCAATGCCTCTGGTTAGAAACTGTCACTGTCAGCCTGAACTGGCAACATTTTGCCGAAATCAAATTGCCGACGGACAGTTGACGGACGCAAATTGTCCGAACAAAACGTTTGGCCGACTAGACAGATGGCCGAATCAGGAGCTGAACGAACAGTTAATTACACTATTTTAAGAAAAGCGACGAAGTAGAAATATTGAAATATTACAACAGATACAGGTGTCGTATATTATCTTTTCCTTCCGATCTAATCGATAAATTGTCATGCAACGGTCAACCAGCCTTTTCTTGAATCTATGTCAGCATGTTACACACTGACAAAAATATTATCATAGTCAATGATCCACTCATTCGAAGTCGGCCACTCCTGAGGATAATTCGAAGTAGAGCTTCGGAAAAAAGGTTGACAATTCATCAGTTCCCGAAAATCTTCTTTTATAACCATTCGAGATCTATCAGTTTGCAGTCTTACCTGAGCTTGAGGCCGACCATATCTGTCGGTGAGACTGTATTCCAACAATTTCAACTTCACTCCTGCATTGATCAGACTTTGCCGCTTCTCAGCCAAACCCTTGAGTAGGTTCTCCACGATTTTTAACTGCCCATCGGTTGCGAGCATTTCCACATGGAGACGGTGTAGGTTGGGAAGCGAGCCCACGGCCTCTCCAAGTAAAACTCCAACAGCGTTCAGGTGATGACTCGGATTTACAAGGCGTTCGTATTGTATTTGCACAGTTAAACACAGTTTGGTAATGAATGACGACGCAGACTTCAGATAGTCGATGTAAGTTTTCTGTGGTTGATAGCTCAATTGTTGATAATTCATTCGATGGTGAAAATAAAACAGTACGGATAAGTTCAGCTCGGAAGGATATTGAACCACCGATCTATCAGATATCACCAGACGAGGATTAATTTTATAGTCTTTTATCGTAAGCGATGCAAAGAACGAGCCAACTAGAAATCCACCGCTGGCAAACTCAGTCCTATCCAATTTCAGGTCGCATAGAACAGGACAGTAAAGTTGACAGTTCAATTGGACATTTGTCAATGAAAGATGAGTGATACCTTGTAACATTCTGAAGAAGGATAAACCAGAACCAAAGCAATGATTATCCAAATCTGGATTATCTAGCCCAGAAACTGGAGGATTGATCTGCAGCCATCCCAGATACAGAGATCGAAGATTTGGCCAAACAGATAATCCTTGAGAAATCAAATTCTCTGTCACCATGCATTGCACTGAATTCCGCGGGGTCCCCCCCCGCCCCCCCCCCTTTTCAAACCCCCCCCCAGAACTTCCCCTCCTGCACATGTCTGACTGAGTGTCTAAAGAAAATATTGGCAGTTTTAAGACAAGTGAGGTTTCCAAAAAGCGTTCGAATAAAATCGACTTCAGATGCATCAATCGAGATATACACCGCCAAATATATCAGATTTGGATTGTTTACCAGAACGCCGGCTAGAGTGGCAGAATCCATCCGCGTACGGAAAGGACACAGAGCAAGACGTTGAAGTGAGCCACAGCTAGTGAGCTTCTGCAAATCAGGACCAGGCACGGAACCTCCAACGATGCTTAAACTTCGCAACTTGGAAAAGCCAAACTCTGCTGAAGCAAATTCACCAAATGGAAAACCGTAAAAGGAGAGCTCTTCTAACATGGGACAGTGGTGACTGAGAGAGATTAAAGACTCAGGAGTCAAGAGAGAATTAGAAAAGAAAAGCTGCTTCAGTTGACAGACTTCACCGCTGAATTTGGGAACGAAAAGTTTGACAGAACAACGATAGTTCGCAGGTACAACGATGAGTCCAGGTAGACCAGACAGGAGAACCAGCTTCGTGTCATATGTCGTCCCGAAATCTAAATGTTGAGTAAAGTTGTCAAACATTTCTAGGATCAAAATGACTGGAAATTTAGAAGGTGCCAAGAATTGAACAATTTCACGGAATTCGTCCTTGCTTAGCTTTTCCATAAACGTTGCTTCTTTATAGTGAAGTTTCAGTCTCACATCTCTGGGTAAGGCTCTCAGTTCCCACTGATCTCTAGGATCCTGTAAGCAAATTGCAAGAGTATGCAAATTAGGAAAGGCGTCGCCAATTCCGGCCAAAACGGACTCACTAATCGGACTCAGCAAGTAGAGTTCTTTCAGTCCACGAAATCGATTCATAACCCAACTCACGAGAGTGTCAATCGAATCGTTGGTGCTTCTGATAAAAGTTGGATACTGTCCATTTTGTTCAGCACTAGCACCGCCAACGGTCAAAAAGTTATTATTAGAATACGACTGCACGACGAGTCGTCTAAACTGAGTGGAAACTCTTTCCAGGACAATTCTTTCACGCCACGGAAGGAGACGTAAAATGTCCACCAAAACAGAATCTGGCAAATCAAACAGAGCACACAAATGTTCGAGATCGCCCATTGCTCAGACAATCATTGTGGAGCCAAATTATGTATTAGCTATATATTTGAACTGAAACCTGAAACAAAGAACAGTCAAAAGGTACTTTCTTAGGTTTATTTCCCACAGCGTGCCAATTGCACAACTGCTCACAAATTAAACCAAGTAATCAAACATAAAATGGTTTAGTCTTCAGACGTCTACCAATTTGAGTGATTTGAATTTTTGTGAATTTGAAACTTTGATTGAAAGTTTTTAGTTTTAATTTGAATTTGAAAGTGAATTTAAAATTGCGTTAAGGTTACATAAGTCACTGAGATTTTGCTTCTTGACTAGGTATAGTCCACAAAATTATGAAACTAACCACATGAAAACAGCCTGCTTTCGCAATTTCTTACACGAAATAAATTGTGTAATGAAATCGTGTACTCGGTAAATTTAAGATTATCTTTGACACATTTCAAAGATTTTTAATAAAGTAAGACTTATTAAGTTAAAGACAATGAAAGTTGTACACCACCAGGCACCCGAAAAAATCGGGTATTATTAAGACTGCCAGGAATACTTAATAGAATAAAAAAAGAAACACTTTCACTGTCATGTGCTGAGTATGCTCGGTTCGTTTACTCGGAACCTCCTCTCAGAACATCCACAAGTTTTGAATTCGTCATCCAGAACTTTTGAAATAAAGCACATCTTAACAAAGGAAGAAGCGTTATTTGGGTTGTTGGGGCATATAGAGCTGTTAGTGGATTAAGTTTTAAGACTAGCTTACATCCCTCTATAATCTATAGGATTTTTAAGGTTTTTAGCGTACAAAAGACCTTATCTTTATCTCTCAAAACTTAAGAATTGCAAAAATTTCAGTGTGAACCAAATCAGGTTAAACTTTACAACTTAAAACTTAAAAAGAATAGGATGAAAGAGCAGAAAACCTTACAGAAAAAACTTTTGGAAACCAATGAAGCACGAAACTTGAATGAATGGCTCTCTCAGACGGAAAATGTTCTCACTTTTATTTCTAAATTTTGTAGCATATGTTTCTAAAAGTCAACTCAAATTCTCGAAACATTTGAAGATGCACTACAAAATGCGAGCAGTAATTGAAAGAGGCCAATATCCCAGCCTGCCCTCGTAAGATTATCTTTTATTACTGAACATATTCACTAAAATTCAATAAGGAGCTGGTTTGTGTGCAAGGTCAAAGCAAATTATAAGTTTTAGAGATATTTAAAGCTCTTTTCAAAATTATCCCCATTTTGTTCATGCAACAGTGAGATTTACCAACAACTGACATTTTAAGAAAACAGCAAGAACGCGGTACTTTCTCAGACCTTTCTATTATAAAGGCTGAAAAACGGTTGCAAATTTTGACTGAGGACAACATTAATTTATGGTTTTAGATATCAGAATTAGTTACAATTGGTGCATTAATCTTTCCGCTTCCAGAGCTCTGCATACATAGCTTGAATGAACAGTAAAATTCGGTTCGTTTTTTACATCTGCTATATAAATCGCAAATGAACTGAAACTGAAGGAAAACCAGGAGAACAGCTAAAAAGAAACAAAACAGCATCAGAAATAGAAACTTCAAAATGAATGTGATAAACCAGACTCGCTGTCCGTGGAAGTTAGGTGGCCACGAATAGAGGGTTTCTCTGGACTCGACTAGTCGAAAGCTGACACTCGGTGGTTCAATCTCATTCTGGACATTTTTCTTAACATGGAATGCCGTCACAGGTTTCAGTGTATTGAAACATTCTGCAGAAAAAGCAATTAAGAATATCCATCCCAACGTTGAGATGAATTATCCGATTTTCAGGATTTTTCATTTAACGTTTGTTATACTAGGATCTCCGGCATCGGGGATTGCACAGAGATGTATCGAAACTTCAGTCTAAGTAAGTCCTCTCATCCCCTAATCAGGGAATTTGAAACTTCAGCAAAACCTAATTTCAAATTCCCTGCATGTCTAGATTAAAGAAAAAATTTGGTGTAATGTTCTGAGAAGTGGCACTGCTTTATCAGCTCCAGTTTCGAAATTATCACTTTTTGTCACAACCAAACCCATAGAATTATATAGAGTTGTCTATGAAAGTGAATCTAATCACAAGGGCATCTGACACGGAAGATTCTGAAGTATCTTCACGTGGGCATTGAACCGACAATCTTTGGCCACGATCGTCGATGCTTTACCTTCGATGCCAGCGGGCCAGGGCGCAGTTGAAGTGTGAATTCGATCCAATTCTGTCGTGACAACGAACAAAGGTTTAGAACAGCGTCGAAACACAAGTGAGCAGTGATGGACCACATTTCCCCCGCTAAGACGAAAGCAGATTTTTGCAACTTTGCATTTTCTTAGAAATGAAAAAATTCGCCGGCCGGACCGAGCGGACCGAAACAGTTCACGTGAAAAATTTGTGCCGATCTCTCGGACTCCTATATTTTTCTCTACGCACTTTCCTGCAGCAGTTTCAGACAGACCTGTGATGGACACATGTTTAATAAAAATTAACCCAGTTTTACTGTTTTTGAAAAGGAATCTGCTGTTTGAAACTCCATTGTACCCCAAATTGGTAACAATCTGAAAACTGGAGACGTTGGAGCGCTAAATCGCATCGCAACACAATAGAACAACAGGTTTTGACCTTGTGTGGCATGCACCGTGTGATTGAGTTACATTCATGACTCCAAGTAATAAAATACAAAATGAGGTGGTATACTGCAGATCCAAATGCAATTACTGTCAGTGTGTCTACAAAATTTAAGTAAGGGGGGGGTTGCTGGAGTCAATCGAATTTCCAAAAACAGCTAACCTCATAATTTTGTTAAAAAATATTCTTTAATTCAACAAAATATTTCATTTACGTTAACGTCCAACGCCACTTTATTACGAACAATTCAAAAATCGACAGGGCCCTCCTACAAATTGATAACTCCGGTGAATCCTTTTGTGTCCTTATCCTGTAGCACAGATTTATGTCAAAAGTTGTGCCTCATGTTCGGTTGAATTCTTTTTTCGTTTCTTTCCTAAAATGTATCTTTTATGGGCATCCTTGAAAACCTCATCAAGATACCACAACTGCTGGTATCTTCTGCATGATAGGATTTGGATTTTTCACATTAAAGTATCAACATTTCTAGCTAACTTTCCTAACTGTTCAGGGTCGGTGATTCTTTCGTAGAGGCATCACAGTTGCACAGACCTAATCTAACTGTTTCAACCTAGCATATATTTCAGATATTTACATTTGTGAGTCTAATCCTTTAGCGGCTAACCCCTGCTTATGTTAACCATGGTTATGCTAACCACATGTTATTTACATCTGCCGCATTCTGATTTCAGTGTAAATAGTCACCAGTTTACATTTTCCAAGAATCATAGCATTTTGCATCGGTTTTAAAATTTGTGCCAGCAATGGAACCGAGTAACGGAGTCACTGGGTCACCGGGTCAGTTCGGTCCACAGATCTCGTGCGCTTCTTCCCCCAGGCCTAACTTTTGATATTTTGACCAATAATTTTAAAATGTTGTACGGGTGCATACTGGAGAGTGATGAATTCAAACATTTACAATTTAAAAATTTCTAAAGGTTTAAAAGTTTAGGAAGAAGTAAGGAAGAACAGGTTCTTTGGATGGAAGAAGATCTTAGAACCAAAAATGTTGAAATGTTGTTCCCCATTAAAATTGGGTCCCAAAATTTTCTTTAGTTTTTAAAAAGTTTTTCTAAGGATTGATTTTACGTTTTACGGCACTGTTTTTACGACAGCTTTATATAACGACAGTGCATTCTTGGATAATTTTTGTTGTCCACAGATGAAATCATCAGATTATACCTACACTTGTATTGGTGATTTCGGAAGGCTGGAGCGCTAGAAAACAAAGAATAGAAATTTTCAAAACGCTACGTAAAAAGAGATAGGGTTCCTAATATTTTGTATGATCCTAATTCACAGTTTCATATTCTTGTGTTGTAAACTCTAAATGCCACCGCTGAATTAATGATTTGGCATTAATTGCCCACATAGTATCCGGTAGTATACTGCAGACACAGTATTCATGAAATAAATGCGCTGAAATTAGGTAACTGCTGAAAGCTGTTAGTATGAACGAAACATATTACTGGAACATTTTCTTCTGAATTTTTTCAGCATTTTCAGAATTTTTTTAGCCATCTCACCCCAGTTCATATTCCGGTGAGGGCAGAGTCATCCCTTTTTAAACTTTTCTGGGAAGGGAGAAGCTGACCCTGAATAACTGCGTCGGCAAATATCCGACGTGATCTCCAAGGCTATCAGTACGTCTATTACTTTAACCGTATTTTTTAGAGGTACCGTGGTAGCTTTCATCTAGCGCATTTTTTTGGTGAGGGCTCGACACCGTTTAGGCACTGCGTGAGGCCTGTCAGGTGTTTCTCTCCGCAGACCGCAAAACGGACAAGAGACGGAGAGAAGAAGACTACGGATAGAAAACGTAGTCCCCAAGCCAAGCCGGCGTACGGTTATTGCAGTCTCGCCCAGGGCAACAAGTGTTGTTTTCTCCAACACAAGTTGCCCCCCGCATACCTATAGTGACTAGGATGGCTGAAATCTATAAAATGCCCACTTGGAAAGGCAAATGGTGAAAAACAGGGGCTGCAGAAAGGGTCGGAGGGGAGGCCAAGTCTCAAATAGAAAAGTTAAGAAATGTCCGCTGTTGTCTGGAGCACCGTTTTAAAGAATAGTAATAAAAGAATGATATATGTATTTGATTGAGCAGCAGAGGTTTACTGTTGATACGAATTAAAGACTGAGCATAGGTTAGAAAAGTAAATTCTAGTATTCGCTATAACCCAGATTTGACCCTTTTACGTCTCCCTGAAGCGACAGAGTGGACGTTAAGTGAAGGCGATAGCATGAGTTCTGATCATAGGAGCTTAATACTGTCCCTTGCAACTAACACACGACACTCACCTGGTTAAGCCCTCTCCTAGACAAGTGTGATTGGAAAAAGTTTACTGTACAGTTGGAAGAGGACTTGCGCGGTCGTGTCCCAGAGCTTGATACTGTGGCTGATCCTTGTTGGCTTTATAATGAGCTAGTCGATGCCATAAACCAGACTGCCTGTAGACCAATTCCATTTGGGAGACCGTCCTCACAGCCAAGACTATTTGGTTTGTCCATAGCCGCCAAGAAAGCCGTGGCAATTAGACGACCGGCATTGTCAACCTACCTGAAAACAAAGACCAGCAAGGCCAAAGCAGCTTACAACTAATATGCTGCTAAAGCCAGAAGAATTATACAGAAAAGACGGAAGAAAGTTTGGTCTAGGCATCTTTCAAATTAAAGCCTTCGCCAAGAGCCTCACGAAGCAACCAAACTGTTTAGAAGGCTACGTGGCCAGGACAGTTCCGAAAGCAACCAACCGATTGAAGATTCTAACGGAGTGTTGCACTACAACCATGGGAAGAGGGCTATGTTACTGTTTGCTCATTTTTCCGGAGTGGGTCTTTCTGACCCGTTGCCTAGCTGAATGTGAATTACAAAACGCTACTCGTAACTACGTGTGGCCCAACGGATTCCCTGGAGTAGACTTGGCCTTGTGGGGAGCCCAGCAAGAGCTAGTGAAAACCATAAAGTTCTTTAAACTGTCTGAGCTGCTCGAAAAATCTGAATATGTTGTCTTAGTCACTAGTTAACCCAGAAGCCACCTTTTGTTATAGTATATTAGCATACCCTTCCTAGCCCTGTATTCATTAAAGGCTATGTTACTTTAATATTGTTAAGTTACGAAAAAGAGAAACTTAAAACTTAGCTTGTTTAAGCAACCGACTTCTTCCGTGGTGGAACAGATCCTCCATCTAGCGCATTTCATAAGCTAAAATTTGTTTCATAGCTAAATCTTGAAAACTGCTTGCTTTTTGCCGCCTGCCTGCCGCCTAGTCCAGCCCCCGTGGTCTGTAATGCAGGCCTTTGCTAAGACAAACCTGACGGATTTTCAACTTGTAAAATTTCGGCAGATCAGCTTAAATTCAAATGAATACAAAGGAAAAGCCAAAGCTACTCGAACATTTTTTGTTTTGCTTAACGAAATTCAAAAACCTATGAAATTGAAAGCCATGAGGTTTGCTTTCTATGTGTCAAGGATTGGCGAAATTGCTTTAAATCGATCGGATCTGGCATGGCGATTCCTGGTGTCTCGTGTTCTGAAACTGTTGAAAATCTAAGACTACACCAAATTGTACATTTTTGCAACGTCGACGCTTCAACTTAATTCATGCATTTACCATTTCAGATCTTGCAATATTTCGTCAAGTTTTAACATGCAAACTGACCTGTTGGATATTCCAGACATGGAAAATCCGGCACGTTTGTTTCAACCATGAAAACTTAAACTGTTAACGATTCCTGCTTCAACAGATCACGCATTGCAACATTTACGATGTTACTGCTTTTTTAGATTTTAGCTTTCTCCCCTCTGCTTTATTTGAGTCATGGCTGATATTGGCAAAGATAGTTGCCCATTTCTTCTTTTGAACGATTTTCTTTTGGTGGAAATTATTCGTATGATTCCGTGGCGTCGAAGAATTCCTTTGGAAAAAGTCTCCAAACGATTTAGACAGCTCATCATTCAATCCTATTCAAATAAGGTCGCTTTTAGCCTTGGTGGTGTAAAACCCCGGAAGTCTGTCGAATTTCCCGAATTTCTACAAGACCCCAATGATTCCGTGGACAACGCTGTTATTTGGGTTATTAATCGATTTCGCGGACTGAAGGAACTCTACTTGCTGAGTCCGATTAGTGAGTCCGTTTTGGCCAGAATTGGCGACGCCTTTCCTAATTTGCATACTCTGGGAATCAGCTTGCAGGATCCTAGAAATCAGTGGGAACTGCAAGCGTTCCCGAGAAATGTGTCACTGAAACTTCTTTATGACGAATCAACACCTGAGAAAAAGTTAAGCACCGAGGAATTGAGAAAAATGATTCAATTTTTAGAACCTTCAGAATTTTCTGTAATTTTTCTGCCAGAAATGTTAGTCAACAACGATCCTGCGACTGTTTCTAACATAAACCTTTTTATTCCTTCAAAAGTTTCGGTCTGATGCCATTTATTGATTCCAGTGTTCATCATTGCTTCCTTGAATTCGGAAGTGAAATTTGCCAACTGAAGTGTTTAATCATTCCTAATCGTTTTTTGTCGCAACAGTCTCTGGTTTCGCTCAGTCAACACTGCCCATTCTTGGAAGAGCTGTCTTTCCGCGGAATACCGGAAACAGAGAAAGTGTCAACCCCCGAAGAGTTTAGCTTTCCCAGATTGCGTAGTCTGAGCATTTATGGAAAGACGCTACCTGTCGCAGTTTTGCAGAATCTCACTAGCTCTGGCTTACTGCAACGTTTAATTGTTTCGAATGCGGATTCGATCGTTCTGGAAGGCGTCTTGGCGAAGAATCCAAATTTGATCAGCTTTTCGACTGATATCCAAGTCGGTTCATCGGGTGTACAAAACTTAATCGAAAACTGTCTCGGAAAACTAGCCCACATTAAGAGTGTCAGTGTTCGTGTTCCATCTCAATTCGAGTGGACATCGACCATGAATATGGAAAATTCGATTTCTCGGAAGTCACTGGTTTGGCCTGATCTTCGATCTCTGCATCTGGCGTGTCGCTCAGGCGCCCAGTTGTTAATCCCTCCGGAATCCGGTTTTTCATTTTCCAGACTGTTACACAGTATTACTAGTCTTTCGTTGGAATATGTCCAACTGAATTGTGAAATATTCTGTCCTTTCTTACGAGTCCTAACTTTGAATAAGGTTATATTTGCCTGCGAGAGCGCTGGATTTCGAGTTGGTTCATTCTTCAAATCCGTTACAATTAGAGACCGTAACACTGATCCTAAGTCGGTGAGTTTTGCCAACTCAAGTATGTTGTTGTTGAGTATCTTTCAAAATCAGATTCATCTTAATTATTAGGTCTGAGACGAAATAATTTTTAATCTTTGGTTTTGTGGAATTCGCCCTTAAACAAATGACAAAGCATCGGTCCCTTTTAAAGCGAATTTAAAGTTTGCCTCAAGCGGAAAAGAAATGCTCTGGTTTCTATGGACCACCCCTTCCCCCCTCACGTTTTCTCGTATACTTGTGTGATTTAACATTTCTGATTAACATCATTAACTTCGTTTAACATCTTCGATTCTGAATTAATTTCGCAGAATCCTTGAAATTACGAAATTACTTCACTGCCAATATAATCTGTCAGCGCTTAAAGAGTGACTGTCATTACTTCATATTTGTTAATATAACACCATTATGCACACACTGTTGTTTAAGGTTTTGAATAAGATACGGCGAAATTTAGCAGATGGAGATGTGAATTTCGACCCGATCGAGTGCAATTTTTCGGATCCTCAGGCTGAGACGAAGTGGAAATCGAAGAAAGCCCGAATGATTGTCGGAAGAGATTTTTCTGAATCCGTGAATCGTCACCTCTTTTTCCGACGTCATCGCCTGGATTATCCCCACTCTTGGCTAACTCCAGACCATAAGACCATGATTGAGATCAGACTCTGCTGCAGCTGATTTCGTTTGAAGTCGATGCCAAGGTCGATTTAGTGTTAACTTGAAAGTGTTCTGCTAGCTTTGTGTCATCAGAGTGTGCCACTAGACACACTCTCTGTTATCAGAGCAAAAACTATGCTCTACTCGCAAATCAGACCCTTCACTTCAAAGAATTTTGTGCGCTATGTTTGTGTTCTAAAGCTCGAAGCAAGCACAAAATTCGCGCACGCACTGCTTGTGTTTTCGAGCTTAAGCACATAAACATAGAGCGAGAGAGCGTACCCCCGTTTCGACTTGGTACTGATTTGCGGGGGGGGGGTCACTAGGGTCTGATTTGCGGGGGGCGGGGTGGGTCGTTAGCGTGCAGAACATAGTTTTTGCTCTGATAACATAGAGTGTGCCTAGAGGCACACTCTTATATTATGTACTCTTGATCTTGCTTTCTTAGTATAAGTATTATGTCACTGTTGTGAAATCACATTAATTACCGCTTAATTTCCCTTTTACCCAACATAAGATAACTTAACAAACAGATACTTTGGTAACAGATACAGCAAGTAGACCATTAATACAGATCACTATCTCACTGCGGAGGTTTGAAATATTAAGTAATGTCGTAATACAGTACAGCAGTGTTGTGCACCGGCCCTGTCTAGCCTGGCTGACCGGCTGCCGGCCCAGATCCAGAGTGGGCTTAGCCGGCCGGCCAGCCGGTGACAAGCCGTCTGGCCAAATGTGAGGCGTTTTCTCCGACAGTTTCTGCAGCTATCGCCTTAAGGGGGGGGCTACTAAAACCGACTTGCCCCGACTTTGTCCGATTGGCCTACTTTTTGGCGAAGATATAGAGCATGGGTGTGGTCAAAAATATCGGGTACTGCTTAGCTGCCTTCCAGCCATTTGCAGGCGTCGCGTTTATGTGCCCGACCCCCCTTTTTCACAACTATCAACATAATTAATTAGAACTTTCTGCTACTTTCTGACTGCTACGCCCAAGCTTCAAAGCTGCCATTCGCCAATATGATTTGGCACTTTTGTCCCTACCTGTAGAAAATACTAGATGTCAGTATCTTATCTGCATCTAAGGGAATCACCCTTCAAAGTTGAAGTTTCGGCAAAAATTTAAAAAATGTTTGCTAACGAAAGAAAATTTTATTGGTGCGAGCTATTTAGGCTGTAATTTGGCATAAAGGGAGGCCCTGTAGGAGTACTCATTTCTGCCAAATGGCAAGAAATTCTGCCGCGTGAAAAAATTCTTCAAATCTTGCCGAAACCGCCTTTTTCAGTCTGTCGGATCCTGTGTGGAGGTTTTCTGCAGCCATAGAAGTCGCAAAACTTCACTAATCGAGCTGAAATCTTTAGTGGGGGTGTTTTCGACCTCGCTGAGTTCAAATATCTCAAAAAAAATTGATTTTTTCGATTTCTGGGAAAGCATTTGCCCAAAAAGCGTTTTTAGAAATTTTTGAAGATTAAAGTTGACATAAAAATTTTTAGAGTTAGAGTAGGTAGAGTTTCTTGCCATTTGGCAAAAATGAGTACTCCTATAGGGGCTCCTTTTATGTCAAATTACAGCCTTATAGCTCGGACCAATAATAAAATTTTCCTTTCGTTAACCAAAAATTTTTAAATTTTTGCGGAAACTTCAACTTTGACGAGTAATTCCCCTAGATGCAGATAAGATACAGACATCTAGTATTTTTCTGCAGATAGGGACGTATGTGCCAAATCATATTGGCTAATGGCAGCTTTTAAGCTTGGGCCTAGCAGTCAGTAGAGATTTTTAATTAATTATGTTGGTAGTTGCCAAAAGTGGGGGGTCGGGCCCGTAAACGCGGCGGCTGCACATGGCTAGAAGGCAGCTAAGATCTCAGTGCCCAATATTTTTTGACCTCACCCATGCTCTATATCCTCGCCAAAAAGTAGGCCAGTCGGACAAAGTCGGGGCAAACCTTTAGTAGCTCCCCCCCTTAAACTTGCTAAAATCTGCCTTAAAAACTATCAAAACCCTTAATTTTTATGTATATTTTGAATAGCCTTCGAAAAGTGGCACCGGCCGGCCGGCCCACGAAAAATTGGGCCGGTGAACAACACCACAGTACAGACATAGTGTCAAGACCTGGCGGCCAAATGCTGGCCGGCTTGGCCTCTGCCCAAAATTTCAAACAAAGCGTCACAATCTATGAGTGATTTTGGGTACCTATGATCAAGAATACATAATGGATAAGAGGTTGACAGCTGTCATGCTCACTGGAATCAGCTCCAGTACCTGTTCTTGCCAAAACAGAAAAGCATTTACATTGGACGCTATATAGAATTTTTAAGAAATTAAGGAAATTTAAGTTGTAGATGTAAACAAAACTCAGTAAAATCTGGTTTGTGGATTGCCTGTTACCTGATAGGTAGGTGGCATAGGTTG
>JASAND010004159.1:0-12078 GCA_030248195.1 Trissonchulus latispiculum | reverse complement strand
TTTTTATTTATTTTATTTTATTTTATAGTAAATTTTATATATATGTAAACAGTTCGAAAGGAAAAATTCTAACTATGCTGAAGATTCTTCTGGTAAAGTTAAACTTAGGGCATGGTCACAGTCCAAAGGAAATTGCCGAAAATTTTCGACTTTTTTAACTTTAAAAGATACATAACTTTGCAAAGGGCTTGTACTAGTCAAATCGCTGTACATACGTAATCAAGCAGAGGGTGCCAATACTAAGCTCATAAATTTTTGACGCCTTGAAACCAAAGAATATAAGTTTGACTTGACGATAAGGTTTTTACAAAAAACTTCTGCAGGCAAGGCAACAGCAATGGTCTTGCAATGTTGGCACAGAAGTCAAAAATTCGGAACTAGCTTCCTTTAAATCGTTCCGTCCACCATCTTAAACCGTTTTGTCCACAATACCCGTAAAAACTGTAAAAACTCCAGCAACACCCTGGCTGCGTTCTTGCTTGCTTTCCACAAGTGTCTGAGACATTTCATATTTTAGAGTTTCAGAACCAACTTAAATTGCTCAACGAAATTCGTGGATTATAACTGTTCTTTAGGAAAAGATCTACTGTAAGCGTAAAAACTAATCGCGCTCAGAATTCAGATATTTTGTGCCGACATTCAATGCATCTAATTAATTCACAGCAGTCACCACCCTTCTTAGTTACTGAACTTTCTTTCATGACAACACAGCACCTTAAAGCAATTCTACTACAAAATATGTTTCTGAAAATGTGGTTTGAAACTTAGTCGTCAGTAATTAACTCAACTGATGCTATGAATTTAATCACACAAAGGCCCAGTTATGACTTATTAATGATGCCAAGCATAGCTGCTTGGAATAGCAAGAAACTTACTGTCCCTTTCTTCATGCATGTGTGTGCACACGTGCTGGTAAGTATGCAGCTACTAGCTGTGCGATACGCATTAGAGTTAGTTTGTGCGAAGGCATGTGTTCATATTATGTCGTAGACGTCATGGTTAGACAGGAATTGGAAACCTGGACACCTCCGGTTCAATGAGTGTTCCGATGTTGGATGTAGAAAGAGCCTAAGAGCTCTGCAACGGCCATGCATCCTTTCAGTTGATTGCACTAATACTCAGCTCACGTGTGGCCTTAAGTGTGCTTTTCCAAAGCCTCAGTACTTCTTACATCTTCAGGTGCGGAAACGTTTGGAAATGGCACAGAAAATAGTACGAAAGTGTACTGGTGTATGGAAGTCATAACTTTGCCTAATAAAAATACTCTAATAATCACTGTTGCTGATTCGTGTTCGGTGTGTGATGACTAAGCCAGAAAGTCTCAGAAAAGTATGTGGAGCGAGTGCTTAGATACGAAACATAACATAGCCCGAGAGTACGTAGTGAGGTAAAAACTCCGACATGACTTTTACGTCAAACTTGTACAGAATTAGACTTTCACAAAGACATTCAAATAATGATAAAGGCTATTGACTTAAGCCCGCTTCATACTCGCTCGGTGCTCATACAACGGGCTTTGTGCTCTGTATGTTTGTGCTTTGTGCTTTTCTAATTCTACATCAAAAAAGTGCTCTGTGGTTTGTGTTTTCGGGTATGCTTATGAATGTTGAGCCGAACTCAACATGTAGAAATGTGTTTTTGATCTTATTCCAAGCCTTTGATTTCCTTTGATCTAATCAAATTCCAGCACTTTTGCCATTATCCAGTAGAAAAGAGGGGAAGTGGAATCATAAGAAATAGCGGAATACGGTAGCAAGGAAGACATTTGGACTGGAAGATAAATAAATGTTGGAAAATTGGAACAATTATGAACACAAAAGTATATAATGTCTAGCTTGTAGACATTAAATTCACTTAATCATTTAAATGTACTAATTTTGGAATTTTTACAATTATTTTGACTAAACTAAACTAAAACTAAGAACTAAAAGGCAGACTATTAGTCTAAATTAAAAGATGGTGTTGATAAAGAACTGGACAGAAAGGAAGCCGAAGGTGTTGTAGAAAAGGTTAATTCCTGTAATTGGGCAGTCGTTCCAGTTGTGAAACCAACAGGAACGGTTCGCGTATGTGGTGATTCAAAGTTACTGTTAAGCACAATTACAAGTTGAGCAACACTCCATTCCGCGACTTTTTCACATCCTGTTATACTAGTCGAGCCAGTAGTGTAGCTACCCAAAAGAAAATCATATTCATCATTCCGAAATAAGATAATTTCATGGTTATCTAAAAACAGATTATTTTAATTAAACTAAGCGCACTTTGTGCCACAAATACGAAGATAGCACCCATTCTATTTTTGCTGCTGCGCTGTTGCGCAGAGAATTGTCAATAATCCGTGAGTAATATCCCACGCAATGTACATTTCGAAAACTTGTCACTCCTGTTTCAACGGCTGGAATATTTTGGTTTCATTGTGAATCTGGAAAATGCACATTCCTTCAAGATTCCGTGGATTACATAGGATGGCATCCGTCCACTTCCTTCAAAAGTTGACGCGATTCTGAAAATGCCCATTCCGACGACTGTTAGTGCATTACTTTCTTTCTTGGGAGCTGTAAACTACTACGGAAAATTAATTCCTCAAATGCAGAAATTGATTCAATCGTCCGAAAATGCGTACCTTTGCCAGGAAGCGGCAGATGTGCCTTGTCCAGATCGAACTACATCATGGCCTACCCTAACCAAAACCTGGGGGCAGTTACGTCTTGACTTTGCGGTGCGTCTCTCCAATAACATGAGGTCTGATTGTTGTGGACGCGCTTTCAGAGTGGCCAGTGTAGCACCTATAAAATTCACAACAACTATGTCATATTCGCCACCCATGGTATTCGCGAAAGTTTATATTAACAGAGCTGGATTCTGCAGTCTAAATGAATTATCTTACCTTCTGACTGCTCCTTACCATCCGAAGTCAAATGCTGAAGCTAAGCTTCACCATTTGACTTCACCATTAAGCTTCACTTTCAAATCTCATTTCAACGTTCTGGCAAAACTGACTCCTCCAAGATGCTAGCCAACTTCTTGCTCTACTTTGCACACATCAAATCCAGTTTCAGGGAAATCTTTGGATAAACTGCTAATGAGCAGAAATCTACGAACGATTACAAATCAAGTTCTCCCTCCACGGAGACAAATCCTTCAACTAGAGTTTTCCGAGGTAATCAACCAAATCGTAGTTTCAACGTGGGAGATACGGTTTGGGCACTTAATTTTGGAAAGGGGACAAAATGGGCGCCTGCTGTAGTGACATATGTGGATAGTTCATTATCGTATGAAGTTATCGATTGGACCTAAACTGGTGCTGCAATGTCGATCAACCTCGTAAAAGAGAAGTTACAGAGTCACAGCAGCAGCAGGTCAGCCAGCCAGCGGAAACCTATTTGAGTAAAATGCTACCGTACAAGCAAAAGCATAAGCCTAGTGTGGTGACAAGCTCTGGTGGGCCCGCTGTGGTTGGTCCGCCTGGAAACAACCGCGGCCCGGTCCCTCTACTGTGTCGACGTCAAGGAACCGGAACAAGTGAATCCTGTTACTGGTCTGTTTGTCCGTCCTGACTAGTGAGGCATGCTTGAAATTCAGTGGGAAGATGATTATAATGAAATAATTACAAGAGAAATTTTAGATTGGATGAATATATCAGTTGACAGCTTTTCCTTCCACTGCTGTAAATAGTATATAAAGTTAGGTCTCAGGAACTCAGATACTTCACTATTGATTAAGAAATATTGTCTTAAAATATCTTCTGCTGTTGCTTATAGGTACTATATAACATATACTTCGGCTAATATGTTCTAGAAGTTAAGAAAAATACCTTGATTTTTTTGCTTTTACGTTTTGCAGTCTCCTTTTCAATTACATTTTGGCTGAATTATACGTACATACTTTCTATGTCTCTGTAAGTCTTGTGACTAAATCTCGTTACTTGTGCTTTACCGTCGTTAGCAGAAGTATGAACGCATCCTAGTGAGCACAAAGCACAAAAGCACAAAACACAAAGGACAAAAGCACAAAGACAAAGCACAAAAGGCATGAACCGGGCTTAATAATATTCGAACGTAAAGAGCCTAAGTTACAATTTTCGAACTCACTTAACTAGAAAATACTTGCCAATAGTGAAGTTTCAGTAGGCGATTTTAGCTTTAGTTTCAGTCGGTGGACGAAAAATAGGTTCAGTTTAAGTATATGTCTCAGCCAGTAACACAAAATGATTTCAGTTTCAGTTTAGTTTCAGGCGGAGTTTCAATTTCAGTTTCATTCAATAAACTGAAGTGATAATTTATCCTTCAGATATAATATAAACCATAAATCGATTGTTATTTATGCTCTCACTGTAGAATATTAACAAAATATTGGCTTAAAACCTTTAAGCTAACCAAGACAAGAAATTAGCTTCAAAATTCACTAATGAATTTGGAATAGACATTTCGAATTATTGCCAGTTTGACAACTTAGATGCGCTGAAGTGCTACACTACAAAAAGTGGATTTTGGAGCTTCAGTGCTTTGCTCTTTGCGAGCTTTGCGCAGTTCAATTCAGTCATACAATGGGTGACATACCACACCCAGTATTGATCGTCCGACACCGTTCGAATTAAGTCCGGCAGACCGGCCGAGCGCTATTAACACAAGGTATTTGTTTGGCTGCTGTGATATAATAAAGCATGAGTTGAAGTGCGTACCGAGTTTGAGTGGACTGCTGCTTATTGCTTGCACTTATGTCCATGCAAAATTGTGTTTCCATATTCATTTGAAAAATATCGGAACACTGTCAATAACAGGAACTATACACTATACCATTACTAACCATATCAACCTTGACCTTTGCGTTCACGAGGACATAGATGCCAAATTTACAACCATTCTCAGACGTAGATTGTAGCGCAGTGGATGTCGGGTGTAGGCCGACCGGGGCGACAATATTTAGAACCACTAGGTAAAGAGTAAACCATGGAAGGGTTCTGGGCAGGAGAAACCCCAGGTGATACCCCACTGAGAGGTGGACCAGTAGACAGGGAACTATCCAGGGAATGATTCTGGATAGGGGGAATCTCAGGTGGTACCCCACTGGAAGAAGGGCTCTTTGTTTTGCACGGAGGAAATTCCCCAGGATTTTCCGTAGCCTCATTTTGAGAAAGTTCGTCGCCAGAAGTTTCAATTGGGTATAGAGTGGTAATGGGGCGCTGTAGTTTTCGTTGTGAAGGTAGCTGCAATAAAACTGATCCGAGCAGACCATCGCCACTATATACCAATTAAACGATTTTAGCAATAGGGCAAGTTGGTCTAGCACCGCTGTCCTTAATCAATACCACATCCCCCACTGATGGTTGCATGTCATAGGTCGATCGAGCTTCTTGGTCCCTTTCTCTTTTAGTGCAGTTAAATATTTTTCTTTCCAGATGCGCAAAATTCATTCAATCGTTTCTGGTCTTTTTTCCATCCGTCAATCAAACTCCGTAACACCTGCTTTCGAAACATAATCTTGAGCATGGCTGGATTCCACAAACTCCGGAAAACCAATCTTGGGATTAAGATTCAAAAAATGTGCAGCCGTGAGAACAGACTGTCAGTTCTTCTCCATGGCTTACAAGTGGCCTGGAATTTACGATAGCTTCTTTTCAGTTAAAAGTGTGTGTAATTGCTGACAATATAAACATAATACCTCTTGGCTACAAACGGAGGTAGCAATGTCGTTGTCTTGAGCCATCGTAGTACACTTTTGGAATCCGTCCATAGAAGTTTATTCTCAATCATCAATCTGGCAGTCTCTAGTCCGGTACCAACCATCGTGAGACAACGCGTTCCTACAAGAACAGCGAGTAGTTCAAGTCTTGGAATAGTGGCAGCTCTGGGAGGGGCAACCCTGGCTTTGGAGTGCAAAATATGGCTTTTGTTGCCATGTTTCGACTCGGTTCTGAGGCAAACACCTGCAGCGTATACTGACACAGATGCATCAGTGAAGCACACCAGATCATACTTAGCGTAGACCACATCAGTAGTTGGCAGTAGTAATCTATCAAGGCTAATATCTGGTATTTCCTTCAATTCTTGTGTTTGTGTTTCCCAAGCAATTAGATCATCACCTGTGAGGAGCTCATCCCAGTTCAACTTCTTTTGCCACAGTTTCTTCAACAGTATTCGACAGTAAACTGTGATCGGCGTAAAGAATCCTAGCGGATTAAAGTAGCCAGCTGTCGTCAGAATCATTCGCTTCGTCGCCCCATCAGTTGTGGCATCTTGTCTTTATACGCACACTTAGCAGCAGGCACTGAAATCTTGTCTCTTTTCCGATCCCAGAGAATACCCACGACTTTCAAGAAATCACTGGGAGCTGCATCTGCGGTCGGGAATGAGCATAGGAATTCTCCTGAATTGCTGGTCCACTCTTTTAAATTCATGGAAGTATCATGAAGGATCTGTTTGGCCTCTGTGTAGAACTTCATCGCTGACGGAACATCATCAACTCCCGAAACCAAATTGTCAACATACATGTTTTCTCTGATATTGATGGAAACGTCTGTGTTGTACTTCTGCAGGTGGTATTTAACAGTTGCTGCAAGTAGAAACGGGCCAGCTATAACCCCAAACGGGACGCGGCAGAATCGGTACACTTGTAGATTCTCCGATTCAGCTTCACCCTTCTAATCCTTCAACCATAGGAATCGAGTGACGTCTCGATCAGGAGATTGAAGACCAACCTGGAGAAATGCTTTCCCAATATCTGCAAGAAGAACCATCTGTTTTAGAATAAATCAAAGCAAAAGTCCAACCAGGTCTTGACGTAGTACAGGTCCACGATGGATACACTCATTCAAACTTAAATTCTTTTGTCTGGTCTTTGCAGAGGCATCATATACACCTCTGACCTTGGTAGTAGTTTGCTGTGGCGTAACAGCTGCATGGTGTGGGATATAATGTTTAATGCTGCGGATATTCTCTTCATCGGAAACTTTCTCAATCACTTGTTTCTTCAGTTATTTTCTATTATTCCTATTTGTTTTTCTATTTGTTCCTTTACTTCTGCAATTTACTCTACTTCTACAAAACGATTCTTACTTACAATGGACAGAACTTCTGGCAGAAACAGCCGTCACCCGTCTCGGTAGAGTATTCATCGGTGGTAACAGTAGTAGTAGAATAAAGAGTGTTACAGAGGGGAAGTAAAAGTCAGAAACAGATCAGTGATAGCGCTCTGCTACAATGTTGCGCAGTGGATTCAGAAGAAATTCCAATTTACTCACAGGAATACAATGTTCAGTAGAAAGGAGATAAAATATATAGGCAGTTCACTTTTGATTATACTTGAATATCATGAAAACTGTCATAGGATTAAAACTCATGTTTTTCGTTCTTTTTATCATAAAAAGTTATTATTTGTTCTTTGTTTCGCTGGTAGCGACATAGATACTGATTTAGACTACTCAGACTTGGAAGGACATGGCGCAGTCAGCATATACAGCAGTCTGAAAACAGGATCTCAATGATGTGTTTGAATGCAGATTGATTGATCTTAAGTCCAGAAGCCTGCTACTCAGTTTCTAAAGCTGATTGCCTTGTGCGAAACTTATCGCATAACGGAAATAATTAGTAACAAGAAACAAATCATCGTAACAGTCGAATTAGTTCTAGCTCAGGAATGTATCCCCGAAAAGTTTAGCATATTATACTCTTCGCACTTTATGACACTCCTCCCAGAAGGTTCATGGAAGCAGTAAAATAATAGCTTTGGTTTCTGGTAGATCAGTGTGCAGCTGATCAAGTTCCATAATTCTTTCCTTTTCATGAGCCCGTCTAATCTCATAGCATGGGCAGTAGGTATTTACTTTGTAATTTCTTTGAATTTATGTGAAATGATGACCTCTTCTATCTTTTTACTATTAACTTGTTCTGGATCACTAACTAGTTTACTTTATAATCTCTTGAATTCCTTATATTTCCTCACCAGTCATATCTACCAGAACTCAAGACCAATAAAGTAGGTACATCTGTAGAACAAGTGTGACACTCTTGAGCTTGCTCTTCCTCCACTTTGGTTCTGGGTTCACGAAGTGAAAGTAATGTACATTATACACAAACTCCGACATACCTTCTGCGGGTAGACGGTGTGTGGGTCACACAAGCGTTAACATTAGCTCTGTTATATGTCACGCCTTTTCCTCTTCTTAAATTGGTGCATCTCTTTTCCTTCTATTTTCTCGTGTTTCTCGCCTGCAGCCTCTACTGTATAGGTATCATTGAACTTGCGTAGTCTATTATATTTGTATTTCTGTCTCAAACACAATGATGCATGTGCTCGCCCCGCAGCCTGCGCGTTGTAGAGATAAGACTGAATTATCTCGGATAAAATTAAACAGAAAATTGCGTCGCATGCCTAACTCGCTAAATTCCGCTTACCCTACTCAACTACAAAAGTCGACGGCAATTAGAAAGTACAGCGAATTTAATTTTGCGAATTACACGAAAATACAAAACTAGAAATTTTTCATAATAAATGGGAAAGCTTTACCAAATACCAAATGACAATGACCAACGACAAAATGGAACACCAAAAACAGACGGTGAACCCACCAACAGAATAAAAAGGCTGGGGTTCCCCAAAGCCACAGTAGGAAGTCGGCCCAACTGGAGAAAGAGAAAGACGGAGGTGAAAAACCGAACTCCCACTACCAGAATTCTAACAAGACTGACTAACTTGAATTTGATTTTGAACAATTAGCTACGGAACCAGGGTCTCTACGCAAGAGGACAATTTTCGTATACCATTCGTCAAGATAGCATTACATTTTAGATAATTTTAGATGTAATTCAAAGGAAATATTGGAAAACACTTCACAGCATCTAAACAAACGTTGCGCCCGAAAAGGGGAGCCGAATTTTTGTCTTATCCTTTTATTTCAGGAAAGTGCGGGGCGGCCCCTTGCTGGATCTTCTATTGCGAAAAAGTCCCTGAAAGTTCTATTGGGGACAAGGTTTGTTACCGGAGTAAGGTCACAATGTCGCCACTTTCCTTGTTTGTTTAAAGTGTGCTTGTTTTTATTTAGGTCACATAGATTTGTTATACAAATATGTACAGTAGTCATAAAACCGAAAGCCAGACAGCAGACTATGACCCAGAATACCAAACACCTGTGCTGCAATTAAAGCCGCATCAGATACGTTCATGTCCTGTTGTCCATCCTGAAACAAAGGGGCCGTCTTGGCTTTGCTTCTGATCATTTTCTCGACAGCGGTCAGCCAACTCTGGAAAGCTGGTTTTCGTCGATGCTCTAATCACTGTGATGCGTGAGTTCGAATCTCACTGGTATCTATTTCTCAACATCAACATAAGACGGGGACAATAATGAATCAACAACAAACAAAAATTAATGAAGGTTTTTGTTGTAAATTAAAAACAAGCACCGTGGACGTGTCAAATCTTAAATTTAATTTCGTTATTATTTCTACATTGTTTCATTTTAATTTCCTTAAATTAAATTTGGGATTTGGCGCCGTCTGGAAGGTGCCTCCACCTCTAATTTCGTTATTCTTGTTCTTTCGTTTCATTTCGTTATTTCGTTATTTATTATTGTTTTACGTTCAGCAATATCTGCGGTATGCGTATCATGCATTCCACCCCACCCAACACCATCCCGCGCCTTTTGGGGGGGCTGTAGGGGTCTGCAAGCAAAAGTCTTTGGCGCCGGTGGGAATCGAACCCACACCCTTTCGACTCGCAGTCGAGAGCACTAACCATCGGGCCATCGGCGCACAATTGAAAGATATCTAAAACGATTTGTTAAATACAAGAAGAAAGTGTTACTAGCAAAATGCTTAGTTTCAGTCAGTGAATCGTTCTTCACTTGCTTTGTCTGTTTTTGTTGTGCTTCCTTTTTTGCGAAAGATTTGTAAAATGTAATGTATTTGGCTTTGTAAAATTTATCTATCCATAGGTGCTTGTGTTTATTATAACGTGACTAAGTTATGATCATATACAGCAGCATTTTTCTTGTGGCAAGTTTCGGTATTTGAGTTATGATTTTCATTTGAACGGAGATGAAAATATCGATAATAGGCACACGTAGATAATTAAACTGAAATTGATTGCGACCGGTTGGCCGGCTGGAGAAAGCACCCTTTTTGTTAAACCTGAGTAGTGCTTGCTCCATTCTCCGATAGTTCTTTTTATGTTACAAATCTTAAATCTGTAGTACACAATGAGTATCTACTCCGTCCCCAAAACCTTTATGTGCAAGATTTGAGAAGTTTGACTTTCGAAGACCCTTTAAATAATTTTTCTTAAATTCTGACGGTGCTATACCAAAAGTCAAAGAAATCTTGCCCTTGTCTTTTCTGTCTCCTAGAAACTTCACAACCAAATCTAGCAGATAAAATTCACAGGTAAGAGAAGGACCGGCGAATTTTGGGTCCGACTTTGGACTTAGTTTTTTCGCTTATTTTTCAAGACAGACTTCTCAAATCCTGCACATAAAGGTTTTTGGGATGGAGTAGATACTCATGTACTACAGATTTAAGATTTGTAAATTTATTTAAAGATTTATTTGAACAATCGGAGAATTGAAGCAGCCCTACTCAGTTTTAACAAACGAGTGATTTCTCCACTCGGCCAACCGGTCATATTCAATTTGAGTTTAATTATCTATTTGTGTCTATTATCGGTACTTAGACTCCGTTCACATGAAAATCATAAATCAAATATCGAAACTGCGGTATATGATCATAACGGAGTCACGTTAGAATAAACACAAACACCTATAGATTTCCAGATTGACAAAATTGACAAAGCCAGATCAATGATATTCAGCGTTCTTTGATCACAGTAATCTTTCGCAAAAAACGAAACACAACAAATACAGACAAAGCAACCGCAAAAAAGCGAAGAACGAGTCACTGACTGAAACTAAGCATTTTGCTATTCACACTTTCTTCGTTTCTTTAACAAATCGTTCTCCTTCATTTGTGCGCCGATGGCCGAGTGGTTAGTGCTCTCGACTGCGAGTCGAAAGGTTGTGGGTTCGATTTCCACCGGCGCAAAGAGTTTTGCTTGCGCCGGGCGCCTGTAGCGCATATTATAAGGGTGTTTTCAACTGCTGAGGGCGACCGGGCGCCTGTAGCGGTTATTTTAAGGGTGTTTTCAGTGAAAAAGATATTTTCCCCTTGTAGCCATTATATACATAGGATCTATATATACGTGTATACATATATATTTTATGTTATATATTATATATCCATTATTGTGCTTTTTACCTGTACATTATATACGGGGAGGTATATGAGTGTGACACACCAAATGCGCCTTCCCTTCGCCCGGCTGTGCTTCCGTAGCTCTGTTGGCAGAACGTTCGCCAGTCAGCGAAATGCAGTTAGTTCGATCCCATTGGAGGCTCGAATTCACGAATTTTTCCTCTTCTCTTATTTATAAAAGTTGATATCACATGTACAATAAGAATACAACTGCTACAAATTCCAATGATATTCATCAATCCTATAAGTTTCTTGCGTTTCTGTCCCGAAGAGTAAAATAAAGTAATGGTAATTCTATTAAGGAAATGATTGAAATTCCAGCAGCGAATCCTAGCAATGATCCAATATCACCAAGCAATGTTGCAGGCTAAAGATACAAAAAATAAAA
Source organism: Trissonchulus latispiculum (assembly GCA_030248195.1). Taxonomy (NCBI): domain Eukaryota; kingdom Metazoa; phylum Nematoda; class Enoplea; order Enoplida; family Ironidae; genus Trissonchulus; species Trissonchulus latispiculum. The sequence continues at coordinate 450 of JASAND010004159.1, read as the reverse complement.
CGAATCGATTACAGTGCAGAAGTTATATCATGATACTAAGCTTTCTGGTCACTCTTGTTTATGAATGCTTCTTCAGTAATGTCAGTTAACAGCTCAAGGTGGTGATTCCGTTTTGAGTCATCAGATATGAACCATTATGACTCATTCATTATTTGGAAGTAAAAAGCCATTTTATATCAAAATATAGCTTAACATTTTCTCATTTTAAAGAGTACAATGAAGCTAATCTTGCTTTCCAAAAACGTTTTAACGAATTTTTGAATAAATTCAATCTTTCAGATTTTTGACAGGCTGTAGTAATTCTTTTCGTGAGACATAGGTAACATCATTCGATGCCCCAATCATATATATAGTTGTTTTTATTATTGTGAAATCGCTCTTCGTTATAAAGAAATTAGCTAAAATGTAAGCACAGCCTGCATTTTGCCTGCTTTTCCCAACTTTGGCAAG
>JASAND010004157.1:0-30825 GCA_030248195.1 Trissonchulus latispiculum | reverse complement strand
TGTGCCAGTAAATTCACCTCAAGCTATTAATTCTTGCAGTGCACTGCGAAATAACTCATACGTATTGTCAACCTCTAACACAAAAGTCAAAAGTCAGTTTTAATCAAACTGCAAGAATTATGTCAAAGTTGTTGTTCTTGCCCTCACTGGTTCTCGCTAACGGAGCAACTAAGTCGGTTGTAGTTTGTATTTTTGCAAAGTATATTGTCTGTATAGTTTAGACTTTTATGTCAATTAGTTACTGCAAAGGGTAAAACGTTTTACGTCAAAAATACTAGCCAAACTTGACTATAAGCATCAAATTATACTCGTTAATCAATGCAAGCAAGCAATTATGGGATTTAATGGCACACACGGTGAATATCTTTACGTAAGTATCAAATAAACCTAAAATCACATAAATAATAGTTAGCTAGAATATTAATATTGTGTAATTACGTAAGAATTGAAGATTACAACGAAACCATCTTCTAATAAACTTAAAAGGAATAATCTTGCAAATATACGTTTACACTCTTGTAAACTTGTTATACAGGAAACAGGTGCTTTCCTGTCGCAAAAGTCCTAATTGGCAGAAAAGTTCTTAGGCCTCAAATCTAATTATGTGCAGACCGAATATGATTGCAAAGAATACATGTTGAAGCGGCGATTTCCGGCATCCCAATGCAGGAAATCGCCCAAAAGCTCATATTCGGCGAAATTTTATCTATTTTAAAACTAACAACGCATAATTAGTCACCTTTTGTCTTGCAAAAGTGGTCAAAGTACACTAATTCCAGTTTCAAGTAAAATCTTGATCAGAATTAACTAAAGCTCTAATTTTCGTCTCTGAAAGCCTTAATAGTGAGTAATAGTTGCTGGGTTTGATTCCCGCACTTGTATTCTGAACTAATGGGTTTTAACACATTTGATTCAGGTTCGCCGTGATCCTGTCCTGCCAGATCATTGTCAGTAGAGCCTGATCCAGTGGAACGCTATTGAGATTGCCTAGCCAGTCACTAGCCTGTGACTTTGTAGCCTGATCCAGTATTGATTGATTGATTGATTGACCTGATTCTCGTTGGCATAGTTCAGTACTTTAGAAGGTACATTGAGATTGGAATTCTGAAGATAGTAGTCTGAGGCAGAGACACTCGATCCGACAACCTGATCTATACTGGGAAAACCGCCAAAATCAACCGAACTGTTCATTTGTAGTCACTATCCTAAAATATCGGTAACTTTCGATATCCGTATAAAAATTCATCTTTAAACTTTGCCTAAAAATGTGTCAGAAGATCATTTCTATCCTATCCTGCACAGGAACTGGTGTTCCTGCCCTGTCTCTGGTTTAGACCACTAAAAGTGGATATTGTCAGATCCGAGGAAGAGGATTCAGTGAAGAGACTTAATTTAAAGCCTTTTAATTTAAATTAGAATTATACTTGTAGCCGTCTCCCGGTATCACCCCTGAATTGTTTACAATCCTAACTTCCCTAACCACTCGTGAGGTTGCAGGTGTAACCTGACGGGATCACCCAACTCCATAGACCGGAATTGTAATAACCGACACTCTGCTAAATTTAGCTAATTATTTGTTATATTGAACCTGTACTGTAGTTTTCTGTAAAGGACGAATAGAGAGTAGATTTGAGTTTAAATACACGACACGCAACACACCTATCGTGCCCAGTCATAATACCTGAAGAAGAGGACTAATAATTCAGTCTCAAGTTAATAGTTAACCGGTCAGACACTAACCTAGTTAATCTATTATTCTGAAATCTCCAGTCCCTTAAAATAGCTCTCCCCTACCAAGGGCTGGCAACTCTGGTAAATCGAGTAATCTGTACCCTTTTTAGTATTGTAATTCAAGTTGCTGTTAATAATTGCCGTGAATCCTTTTCTGTCCTCCTTTATTATACATATAGTATTTTTGGCTAATAAATTAACCTTGTTGCGTAGGAATCATAGTCTACATTTCAGCTGCTGAACAGAGATCCAGGTGAGATCTCCCAGGAATACATCGGGTAAATCGTTCAGATCCTAGTAAGTTGGATCTGAATCAAGAGTTAAGGACTAACAGTCTGATCTTAGAGTTTTGACCTGTTGCGTCAGAACATTCCTATCCATACTCCAGGTGTGATTGGATAGAGCCTAACCCTCTTCGTCTAAACGAACTCACAACAGTACCCCTAACAGGTTAGCTGTAGAGATCCCCGATTTTGGCAAATCACCTTTCGGGAATCTGGTACATAAGTTTGTCTACCTAGGCAAACGCGCTAACCTTCCGTGTAATCGAACTTCTAGCCTAAGCGACCCCCACTTTTGAAATCAAATTAAATTAGTCAAGTTTTCTATTAAATCCAACTCAGTTCATTACATATTGTAGAACTAATCCAGCAAATTAATTTGAACTCAAATATGTGCAAGTTTTATGGGCCATGTGCATATCCAATTCAATTCCGCTGCTTCATCTACATCAGTCAACTACAGAAATAAAGTAACGAAAGCCACAAACTTGCGGGATTATTAAATGAAATACGCAACTCAATAATTAACGTATTTCAAAAGGAAAGACAAACGGGAAAAATATTGCGATTTAATTTTGGAAATAAATCAAGAACACTATAAAATTGAATTGAACAAATCTTTGAAAATCTGAAAAAAGCTTTTCACTCAGAAATTGATAAAGGAGACTTAAATTGTTCATAACCCAAAACACCATGCAAAACCCAATCAACAATTCAAAGCATTTGCGCTCTCAAACTGAGGGAAAATAAACTATTAGTTAAACTAAAACACTTAAAACTTAATCTCTAAAAATAAATGTTCATACGCAAGAGGAGTCTCTACCATTAAGAGTACACAATACGTAAGAGTCTGATAGGCGGCATCCTCCCTGCCTCATAAGCGCGACACAGAATCTGCACGCTAACGGCTGACTACCCCCGCTAATTGAACCCCTCACTTCAAAGCTACTACTACTCGCAATGCGTGTGTTCTAAAGCTCAAAACAGACACAAAACTTGCACACGTAGTAATTGTGTTATCGAGCATTAGCACACACACAAGCATAGAGCGAGTGAGTTTACCCCCGTTTCCACTGGGCACCAATTTGCGGGGGGATCGTACGTTAGCCTGTCGAGGATGCGTCAAGCTGATAATGCACAAGAGTAAGCCAGCTGTCTGGTATTCATGGTATTATTGTATTCTTCTTCATTGTTCTTTTATTGTCATCTAAATTTGAAAGTGGTTCAAAGATTAGTCTACTAGGTTTTTCATTTTAATGGATAAAATATGAATAATTCCAGGCACAATGCTACAAAATTGAAGAATTATCTGACGTCAGTGTCAGGACTATCTCCAGATAATTTGACTGCGGTTGATTTTACCATAGGTGGCGTATTCTATGCCCCAGATACTTTGGGTTATGTGAATATTTCTAAGCTAACAGATGAATTCATGCGGTCATCTTTGGTACAGCCGAGCTGCTAGATTATCACTTAGAAGCCAAAAATCAGACTGTTCTTGATATGATGGCTGATATTTCATTCGATTGCCTAGATTTGGTTCTACTCTGCTTTTCTGAGTATGGAAAGAAAATAACCAATGTGGATTGTTGTTCGAATGGGAGTGTGATAATTACTCCAGTGGGAATTTTGCCTATTATAAATGCCAACTATCAAACTTACACGGGAGTGCAATCAGGTTAGGAAACATGGGCATAGGAATGCTGGCATACCCTAGATAGTTTTTTAAATACGTATGTGAATATAGCATATGCATAGCAAATTCTAGTTTTGCTGAATGTGAGCATACGTTTTACATTTTGCTAGTGCATTTTATCTTTAAACCATGCTTATATTCGAAAATTTCTGTTTGAAAATTTAATATATATTTCAATTGTAAGTAGCCTTGTTTTAATCCCTAAGTGAATGTATTAAGTTAATTTTCACTTAACTACCCACATGTGCAAAGTACTAATAAAAGATTTGAATTAAACAAATTCCCAATAGTCCTAGCAGGTTTTTTTTCCTGTTTAAAATAATCGCAGTAACTTCAGCGATTTCCTGTACTGTCATTACCTTAACTAGAAACTTAAAAATTTTCTGTGACTATGGAACTGTATAACTATCAGTGGCTGCATCTCAATGTAAAAAAACATCTGGAATATGGGCACAACTTCCATTTGCGAAAAAGGTTGCAGATAGTTGCTAATAATTGTAGATATTAATTTAGTCAGCTACGTTACGAAATTTTAAAGAAATTAGCGTTGGCGATGTAGTAAAAGTCTAAATATTGATTCTATCAAAAGATTCTGATCCCATCTATCGACCCACTATCGCTGCACTTCAAAATCTCTGTTTTCGCAATTCGTTTCCTGTGATATTTCATGTTTCCCAGATTTCATTCCTGTGATGGTTGCTGGAGCCCGTGAAATTTCGTCAATTCAAATTTCCCAAATTTATCGTCCGTGATTCCATTTTAAAAGTTAGGAAACCGGCAGATTTTAATTTGGTTACAAAGAATTCCGGTGAGTTAACTCAAACTGCTGCAATTTCGGCGACCTACTTCTGACCAGATTTCTTAATGGCACTGTTGGTTGAAACTGGGATTCTAAGATCGCTGAACGTGCAAATTAACCAAGTTTAGAGGGCATTTTATAGGAAATAAATGTTTTCGCCGCAACAAAGCTTATTTTTTATTTTCAAATTTTTTTCACCTGTGATTTATTTTTCCCGGTCAATCGGGATTAAGGCAATTTAGATTTGTCAAATCTTTTTCGTGTGAGTTTTGTGGATAGGTCGGACTTCCTTCGGAAAACAAGCCTAATTTTTTCCTGTGATTCCTCTTGGTAGGCTAGGAATGTGCTCTAAGTGAATTGACTACAATTTTATCTTGTGAATCCTCGTTGCGACACAAGAACGTTGCTGTTTAGTTTTTATCGAAATTTGTTGTCTGTGATTTCTCGCAACGAGTTTTTAACACCTGGAAAAACGTAATTGTGAGTCGATAGAATGAACTGGATATGATATGGGCAGTTTTAAAATTGAAAACACTTTATCAGTACAGTATACAAATTTTGCCGCATAACTAAAATTAATTGAATTTGTTTGATGAGATGAGATTTTTTCGAGATGTTGCGAGAGTTAGACTGCTCCAAATCAAGCAAGCGCTAGTGCAGTACTCTGTTCATTCATATGGAATTAATATTTACCATGCTCGGGCAGACCGCAGACAAGCCTAAGCCCTGCATTGCTCACACTGCATTAAAACGTAATCGGATAAACAGGAATCCAGCTTGTTCGATAGTCCTGTTTGTTATCTAGGCTTGTAAGGTATATAGACATCTTTGTAGCTTGTGTTTTGCTCTTTTCAATGATATAAAAATTGTTGCAGATCACATTCCTTCGAATATTTTTATTATGCAACTATGTTTACAACATTGAAAAGAGCAGAAAAATGCTACACAGTTGTCGAATTAGTTTTTTAATTTAATAATTAATAAATTACCTAGAGTAAGCCTTTAGGCTAATGGACCAATCAGCGAGCAGATACAAGCTTATATGAAAGCGTGTAATTAGTACTAAGAGGGTTCCCCCGGAAGTTACGGCCAAGTTAGCGCACCGAGCACACCTGGCATGATTTGTACATGCTAGTGTAAGAGTGTGTCACTCTTATTATTATGTACTCTTGGTAATAGTAATAATAATGTTTAATGTCGAAGATATATGAGTGGTACACTAGTTTGTTTATTTCAGCAGTAAAAGTGCAGTCAAAGATCATACATTAACATTGCAGATTGCAGTTGCAGTTTTGCAGTTTTGTTTTGCAGTTTTACATGTGCTCTGCTGTTCAGAAATTGCCCCAAAAAGTGATTTCTAGAATAGTAGAATTATGTCATCTCAAAAGCTATGTAACAGCACGAAAATTCGAAGTTGAAGAATCTGTGATAGCATTAGAGCGATAACAATAAGAAGGCACTTTTTGCCGAATTCAATTGCTTCTAAAATATTAGCCAGTCTGTTGCAGCCTGAAGTTCAACAATGTTGGTCGACTGGCCGGACATAGCTCGAGAGACGGCCGAAGTGCGAAAATGTCTACCTTGAGCTAATCTAACAATCATAATGACACGTAACCTTGTACTGTCTCTTAGTCTTTCTTAAGGTGCTGGTATCCTTTTGTGCAGTGCTTTTGTGGTGATTTTTCAAAACGCTATAACTTTCGCAATTTTGGGAGTTGGAAAGAGCTTTATACATCGTTTTAAAGCTTATAATCTGTACATTAACATGAGCATACGAAACTAGCAAAATTAGCAAAAATAGCAATAAACTTCCGACATGCTGACATCTGACAGACTGAATATAGACCAAAAATTTTTGAACATCGATTTCTCAAAACTGTAGAATCGGCCAAAATTTTTTCTTGTGCCATGATATGAAGGACATGTGGGTCGAGGGACATTTTTTTGGATTAGATTAGGCTCAACAAGTCTCAGTACTCCGGAAAATCCGGCAAATGCGCGATGACACGAAATTTCGCAACTTTCTGTTCAGTTTTCTCACACCTGGAGATGTTTTAGCTCAAACCAAGAAAAATGTCCCTCCGCAATAGGGCGAATTTTCATTCAGCCCAAAATCACGCGAATCCATTGGACAGTTTTTGAGAAATCAATGTTCAAAACAAAATAATCGCAATTTTGCCAAAATGGTTTTTTCGACGAATTCCCTTGCTTAAAGCAACGAACTCCAGCGAATAGGTATTGATAAAATGCGCAATTGGACGGTGTATCGATTGAGTATAAATAAGCCAAAATTGTCTGTAAGATTTGGCAGTAATTTTGAAAAAACTGATTTCGTCAAAAATGGCCATTTTTCAACCCCAAAAATCGTGTTTGGCTTATACTGCCTTAACCACTAGAGGTAGCTCAAAAGTTGTAAAAGCAAAAATGTTCATTTTGGTGCCTTCTTTCCAGCCATAACAACCAATCCGGTGTAGCGACTATGTACTGAGAGAATAAGGGCAAAAACCAAAACTTTCTCATCTTTAAACCTAAAAATCCGAGACTGGTCCCAGAATGTTAAAGAGCACGAAAATAAGGTATTTGGAAAGTTCCATCCACTTTCATAAAGAATTGAAGCTTTTAGGGTCAAATTTACACAAAGCGATACCAGCACCTTAAACATGCTTTTCAGCACTGTAATAACATGCGACTATGCTAGTTCTTGTAAATCATAAGAATAACCTTAATATCAGCTAAACCCTTACTCATTTAATTTGAGTTACCCCAGGATCATCGTCAGCGTCAACCCAGGAGGCTGTTCAGGCAAACTGAAACTACGTAACATTACATTTTATCTTATTTATTTGAAGTATGCAGTTTAGGATTCACCACTTTCATTAAAATCCCCGAAGAAATGCTTCAGGCATTTTTGCCTCACAATAGTGGAGTATGGATGGCATTCATGGATGACCAAACATCTTTCATTGGGGAGTACGTTTCAACAATGGCCAAAACATTTGTTTCTATATCACTTGTAGCAGTGGAAACAATTCGTGTGCAAACGAGAAGGGCGCCTTGTGACAGCACAGACAAAGCACTTCAGAGTTGGTTTCTTGGCTGCCTGACGATTTCGCTCCTTGAGATTGGTGAACGAATGTTCGACTACTGTGCCAACCCGAGGTGTCAATCAGTTCTGGCATTGAACATGTCCGATAGCAATCTGCCACCCTGTTCATTCAGAAAGCATGTCTTATGTTATCGGCTTTCCATTCATTCAGAAGCAGTTGGTTGTGGAGGGAGAAAGCAGCGTTGCAGCAGTGTGTCATCGCAAGTGTATTCCTCCTTGCAAGAACATGTTTTACGAGAAAACAATTTCTTATTCAAGGTACGTACATTGGGCATTGCCACGTATTTTCTGTATGTATTTTGCAAGAAACTATAGAGTAATTTTTGGCAACTAATATGGATTATCACCCTGTCATTGGCTCTTCACTCCAGTACTATATCCTTGGTGCTGGTAGTGTTGGCCTATTTTGGATGATAACTAGTAGTCTAAAATATCGAAACTTTTCAAGACATACTATTTCGGTGTCCAATTAAGACCAGGCTAAGAGACTTCATTCAAAACTTTAATTTTTTAATTTTCCTTATTGATGTCATAGGGCTGTATCAAAGTACCATATAGCATTCAATCAACAGCGCTCGTCAAACTGTACAACTTTTTCTCTGCAATTGCGGCCGAGGGTGATAACTGGTCAACAAATCGCTTTGTAGTTGACCGCATCCAGATTATATGCTTACTGTATCTTCCAAACCTCAAAGCTTCTTTTCGCGAACACAAGTTCTTACTCTAATTGGTAATACAGTTAAGAACAATGCCACCAGTAGTTCTTTTCTGTCGAGTCAAAGCAGGTTCATTACCACTGCGAGTTCTCTGGAATAGGTATTTCGGATGCGCATTCTAATAAAATTACTGTTCATAGTTTATTTGCTTTTCAAGGTTCCCAATCATAGCACGAAAACAATTAATCACAAATGAGCGATTCTTCTGCATCAACAAACCGGTTGTATAATAATTATGAATACACTCACTTTGACTAACGTTATGAGTATCTGGAATCGAGATTCCAATGAGTTTGTTAAAAATCGACGAATATATAATTTAAGTCAGAAAATATTTGTATTATAATCGCTTACAAATGAAAATAGAAGCATTGCATTGCATGAGTTTCTGTATTTCTTGCGCAAGTGAAATCCCATATTTTGCAATTGATCCAAGCTCAAGCATCTTCTTCTGGTCAGAATAAGCAGAGGTAAGATCTCTATGTTGGATCAGAATTGCAAAATCAGCATTTTTTCACAGACAACTCCATAAAGATAATACAGGCCAAGCCGAAGTTACATATTTTGCCAGAGAGTAACAATACGGTTTTACCCCAATTTACTAAGCCACAATTTTTCAACAAAAGCGAGAGAGATAAATTTGGAAATGACCAACTTTTCCGTATATCAAAAGATTCTTAGTACACCACTCTATCGAGATTCCGAGGATGCGACCTATAATAAACTTATAAAATGAATTTCAGGAAAATTTGACAGCTTTAGCCAGACTGCATGATTCCCACCGAGTCAGCCGGCTTTCGTGGAAAGATCGCCGCCTTAGTTCTTGCCAACGAGATTCCAACTCTGGCGGAAGCGGTTCTCGGGGAACCGGGTCGGGCTTGAATGCACCGGGCCGTCCTAGGCGAGGTTGTTACAGCGGCACGCCCTCGTGAAGATAATTTCTTAATTGCACTACTCTATTTCCAACCACTAGAGAGCCTTTCTATAAGATTTCTTGTATGTTTAGAACGTAGCTATTTAACTTTAATTCTAGATTGACTAGCTTCCAGTTAGTCAGCTCATTTTCCTGGAAACATTTTTCTTCGAAGGCTGGACAGCAAGATTTCAACCAATTCAGCTCATTGCTGTAGAATGATTTTGTGCTTAGTCCCCGCTACGTCGATTCCGAGGAATCTCACTATAATGGTGTACTCAAAATCTTTTGATAGACGCATTTGGGGCGTCTGGCGTCTGGGAGTACACTTCAACCTCTGGTCGACGAACTCAACATTGTCTACGGTGTTATGTCATTTTCAGATAGTTCAGGTATTAATAAATACACAATTTCAGATCGACAGTTATTGCCGAAGCATATTGTGCATTCATGTCTGGTTATGTTGCTGTCACAAATATGCTTTAACCATAATCAGTAATAGGTACTTCGTTTATTTAAGACTTTCAAACAAATTGATCCAATATAGAATAAATAGTACAGATGAATCGACGGTCGCAGGGGTCCACTAGCATTTTAAGTCTGGAATAACAAAGATTAACAAAGAAGTCCTAAAATATGATTTACCTGCCGTTGTGGCAGCATTTGGTGGAACACTTGGAGTATGGGTAAGATAAAGTCTGAGATTGACTTCCAACAATAACCTCACTCAAAAAGAATTTTGGCTAGCGAAACAAAAATTTAATCCTGGCATAAGCTACAGTCTGCCACTTTGTGTGTACAGACATTTGCGAAATAAAATTCTGTCGTCATAGAAACAGCTAATTAAACTTTTTAAAAGCTGAGAAAACACCAATTTGTCTATTGTCGTCCCTAGAATCTTGAAAGTTCCGAAATAAAGCTTATTTCAACCCATATATACATAATCAACAGGCTCCTGAGTATTCTTCAAATTTTTTGTTATGGTATTCTTCAATATTAATCAAAAACAAATTATTAAAAATTGTAAGTTTGATGTTGCAGATCGGATTTTTTTGATTAGCTTAGTTCAGCTGATAATGTTTGTGTGCATCTACATTATTCTTGGCTGCAGGCAGATCTACAATTGGAGCTTTCTGAGCTTGAGACGCTAACACAATCCTTTGAATTTTTGATTCTCTAAACGATCGTGAATCTTGTTCTGAATTGTTTGATAATGCCTACAACGGTTCGCTATATTAAATTCGTATGTGTATATAATTTTATTGATCTTACAAGTAGCAAATGTGCTTTGATGATATGTAGTATATCTCTCATCTCATAAAAGGCAAATTATCGTAGTCTCTTAGTCAGTGACTGGCATTAGTCAAAATTGTATGTCTGTAAACACGCTTCAAATAAATTTAAACTATTTCTATAGAATAAAAAACCTTTTTGTGATCGGTCAAGGTGTTAAGAACAAGAAAGCGATTAGTCTTAATTTAGGAAAAACCTAGTTCATATCTTAATTGTTTTTTGACATAAATATAAGTAATGTATCAATATGGCAATATAGCATGCATTCAACAGCATTTCTATATTTCAAAAAGAGGATAGATAATTTTCTACAAGTTAGCACTTCGAAATCGAGCCTTGTATCCCTTTGCACAGACGTCAAATATGGATATCTGCTTAGGTTCTTTACTTTCGCCAATCTTTGAGGTCATGATAATGTTAAGATTCGGTTTTCAGTTGGCTTTTTAACCAGTAACCAGAGTTAACTATGGCGCTATGTTAGAAATTGTCAGCTATTAAAATACTATCTGATGTAGTCGATTTGCGTTAGAGTGTCAATGTTCGGCACAAAGTATTCCACCGATAAGAGTAGACAAGGTTACCTAATTAAAGAATAAAAAAGTCGCACACCACCAAGCGCCAAGCACTACAAAAAACTAGTACCTGGCTATCTCCCTTCCTGTACTGCTAGACGCTCAAAACTATCAAAAGCTATGCTAAGGCTTAAGCTCTGCCTCTTTCTTAATTTTTCCTATTCCCTTGTCCCAGCGGTGGGATTGTACCTTGCCTGAGTTGGGGGGGCTTCTCCCCATACCCCCGTAAGCAGGTGCGTCTTAATATCGAAACAAACGGATGCAAGGAGATAATTGGTAGATAATAAAGGATATGGTTTTACTCCGTCATAGTTAAACAGACCTTGTTACAATGTACGAAGGTCCTACTAATATTTAAATACAGGACAAATGTTAGTAACATTTACTTAAGCTTTTATGATCCTATATAAACAAGTACACTTTATTTGTTGTTCGTTAGTTTACTTAAACAGTTCATGAAAAAATAAGAAATTCAGCATTCTGGAATTGATATTATCCATAAATCGTTATGCTTTCAATTCATCATGTGTGTCATAGTCCTCAGAAATGAATTCTACATCTGCCCTTTTCAGCGTTTCTTCAAGCCACTGTAGTACGGGGGCAATACCTTGAAACCTTATGGAGCACTTCTCTTTCCTGTATAGACAGGAGGACAGTCTGCCCAGAAAATGTGGTGTTTCGCCTGGACCACTATAATCAGTGTGAACAACTTGATCGCCTTTACTAACAATTCCACCCACGTGATCAATTCCCTGACTACTGGTCCTAATTAAAGGGCCACCCGAGTCTCCCTAAAACGCATAAATAGGCTCTTTCCATTTTCAAATCTCGTTGATTTTTGGAAGGCTATTTGTTTGCTCTAGACTGTCAGTCAGTTTTGTCAGATAACGTATCGCGTAGGATGTTGTGCAGTTACCAACACAACACTTAGCAACTAAAGATATAGAACTCGCAATAACTTGTAAAAAGTGAGCTTTATGTTATGCTAAGCATGCTTGCCATGGTAGTGAGTTTCTGGAACAGAAAGCATCTATTTCGATTATCTTTGAGCCACTTCCTATCAGTTTCGTTCAGCGACATTGACTGTGGAAGTGGTGGGTGAAATGATGTGGGGCAGGTTCATATATTTGCTTAGTTCTGTTGACTGGGTTCTTTCTGAGACAATCGCTGTCTGTCTGAATTGGATTACTTTGTGCGGCAGATTGCATTGGCTGCATGATGTGCTCAGAGCAGTTGGCGTAAACATGTCGCCTTTCCATGGGTTGTCTAACATGTTAATTAATATCGTTAGACGATTTCTAAGTGCAGTTTTTGTCACCCTTAAACACTCGGCCTTTGAAGGGTCCTATGAGCTAGAATCTCTACATATGTCTACGTAGCAGTTTTCCAGTGGATTAGCTGGAATAGATTATGCAACAACGGCTTGGAATGACGACTTTAAAATTGAGCAACAAGTTTGATGGAAGCAGTCAGTCTAGCCAGAAACCTGCTGATGCTGTTACACTGCACATTTACAATAGAGACAACTTACTTCCCATCTCCATTCAGCAAGCAATGAGCCGCGGTCATAATAGTATTGGAATCGATCAGTACACCGGTGCAAATGCTTTTGTTTTGGAAGTCAACCATTACGTTAGAAGTTATGTTTTGCTCTTTCAGCTTAGCTATGTAGAGTAGAACCACATATTCGTATTCATGTTCATTGGCCATTCTTCCGCCAATTCCACGGCGTAGTGAATCATTAAGACTGCCACCGTTAAACAGAACTAAATATAATGAGACTAACGATAGCGGTTGGACTGACCCTTGGCATAAATATTACAGAGTGTAATCAATGCCAACAGTACGTTATGATAAGAGTAAGACACTAAGCCTAGTCACTGTTATCAGAGCGCAAAAACTATGCTTTGTTCGCTAACGGCTGACCCACCCCCACAAATTGTACCCATCACTTCAAACAAATTCCCACTCTATATTTGTGTGCTAAATCTCGCAACACGCACATTGAACCAGCTGAGTAGTTGTGTTTTCAAGCTTTACATGCAAGCGTGGCGGCCAAATTTATTTGAATTGATGGGTTCAATTTGAAGTAAACCGTTAACGAAAAGTTCTAAGGGCCTTATCATGCAACGACTTAAATGAGTTAAAAGAGTTAAAATTAACTCAATCTTATTCTCGCACTAGGTATTAAAAGAATTAAACAGTTTATTTTAACTTGCTTGCAGGGTTAAACGAGAAAAAAATTTACCTGTACTCTTTAAACTCGCGCGCGAAAAGATCCTATGAATGAATTTACGCGGCTTCACTCTAGCAGTCTTTGTTGTGTTTTTTACCTGGATAACTGTAAATGAAATGTCTCAATCATACATTAACATAGGGTAGGGCCCTGGCTGTCCCCAAAACATTTTGAGGGGGCTTTAGACCTTGAACAAAATTTTCAGGGGGGCTTGTACCTCTAGAATAAATTGTAAAATTTTTCGAAATATTAACGCTAATTTTATTAAAAATCTGCAATTTTCTATCAAAATTTGGAAAAAATTTTCAATTTTTTAAAGAAGTTTCAAAATTTTGCCCAATTTTTCCCAGAAATTAAACATTTTAGCTAAAAAATACCGGCGAAGCCGGAAATGTTTTTACATTTTACTGTATAAACTAATTTTTCCCGGCTTTTTTGGTTACCCCATGGCCATTTTTTCGCAACGCAACGTTTATACGATTTTTCAACCATGTCAGTGAGTTATTATCTAAGACATTTGGGTCAATTTGGGGCAGAATGTTGCAGATAAGTAGAATAGGTATAACAATGATCACAGAAGAATTTGGCTGAAAATCATATATTGCTCGTATTGTCGTTGAAGGGCGGATGGAGTTTACAGAATTGGATTAGTTTTTGGCAATTGGAAGGGTGGTAAACAAAGGCAGATCTCATATGAGCAGACCTTGCATTGCTAAATACTGAAGTTGTCCGACAGGATGCATTGCTAGTCTGCCATAAGCTGTTTACGAAACATTTCAGGGACACTCACAGTGCTACCAGTCAACATCATATTTAAGTAAACAGCTCATTCAAAGACTATGGAATTCTACACTTATGAATCCTTCAAACTCTTGGATGTATATTAGAATTATGACAAACTATACAATCGTCTTCAGAAACAATCATTAAATCTTGCACCCGTTATGACAAATTCCTGAAAAGGTTCAGGAATCATACAGATGTCGATAAGAATAATAGTTACGCAAACTTATGCATATTTGAAACAAAGATGTGTGCTAAGTTTACTCCAAATCCTGGTTTTTAACGTAGCAGGATGCTTCAGTGGGATGACGATGCAAGCTAAGCTTCAATTCAGATTCGGTTTGTCTTTGCTTTAGGCTTAGACCGCTTTTGCACCGCCTGGGTGACAGCGGTGAATCAGTTAAATCTGAACTCAGAACCAAGTTTTGATTTCTACTACTAATTACATAAGCCTTCCTGGCTTACGTTTTCAACTGAAGCTGCATGTCAAGTCATGCTTCGAAACAGTTACGAAAAAGAATGGTTGAACGAGGAGAATTTCTTTATTGCACATTACATTTTCTTTTCATATTTTCATGTTACCTATTTTTCATTACAAATATTTCGTAAATAGTTGTGAAATTAGAAATGAGTCAGTCAGTTTAGGCCAGTTATAAACGGCAAGGATACATTCAGTTATAAAGCAGGTCAATATTTCATTAAAGTTATTTACTTTCTTCAATCAGTTTTACAATTTAAGTATTCAATCTTCAGTTCATGCTAACACAACGACAAACTAAATAAATACTACACATGTAGACGTTAACTAGTTGCAACATAGTGATATATACCAACAAACAAACATGCACAAAACAAACGTTTCAGTACTGTAACTAGCTTGACTTCTTTTGTCTGCCTTTAGTTCATAATATCTTGGAGACATCCAATGCAAATTTCAACCAACTTAGGGCTGGAGCAATGCCTTGAAACAAAATGCTGCAAACGGAGTATCTGTAAGGACAGTCTGGAATCCGACCTTTGAAATGAGGTCTACCAGTTGGATCTACGTGAACAGTTTGGGCGCTCCTGCTGGAAATTGCAACCATGTAGAGAAAACCATTAGCATCAGAACGAAGTACAGGTCCTCCTGAGTCTCCCTGAAGTTAAACATAAGCAAACGTTTTATACCTATTGATAACATTTTCTGCTTATACAAATGCCGAGTACACTGTTTAAGCGACATTAGAAGAAACCAGTCACGTTGACGTCGTCTTAAAACTTCGAAGAATCATAAATGTTCTCCTAGTATTATAGTACAGGACACTTTCTTTGCATTATCGGGTGCAACATTAAAATCTAGAATATTCAGGAATGGAATTTATGTTGGTTTTATTTCGGCGTAATCTGTTAGTCACTTTGTGCTTACTAATGGTTAGTAGTTTTGAGAGCATGACTTAAGTTTGCTAAATTGCTCGAAAAAACAATACAATTACTACAGTTAGCTTCAGTTTGGAGACTTAGCCATACTGAAGATAACTGTAAGCCAGAATTGGCTCCGGGTCCAAAATTTCAGACCCGGCCCGGACCCGGACCCGTTAGGCCGGACCCAGACCCATCCAGACCCGGACCGGGTACCCGGATCTAAAATAGAACCAGTTTGCATTTCAAACCTTCACTGCATTCCTAAATTTTACTGCATTCATAAATTTCACTACAACTTTACTACTGTAGTCACTGTAGTGTGTGAATAAAACCTGTGATAAGCTTTAGATAAATTTATTCACGCTGTACGACAATTTTAATATGATTTCACTGCTAGGGCTAACAAAATTGGGATCTCGTTTGAATAGTGGTAACAGTTTTTGTCTTACATAAGTCCAGAGACAGTGTGAGGCTGTCCTTCGGATAAGTTACGATTGCACCGTAGAAAAGAAGGTGAACGAATTTTTGGTGGCTTGTATTTGAAAACAATATTCTTGAGATTGTTTACCAGATTCACTTTTGCGTGCATTGCAAAATTTCATACTAAATTATTTAATCGAGTTATCATATTTCTACTTCCAATTCTAGCTACATATGTTGTTTCTAGTCCAACAGTCTAACATAGATTAGAAAGACCTAAGCTAAGGCAATTAATAAACATTCAATGCCTAACAGATTTTTTATTCCAAAAGAAAAGAAAAATTATATGTTTTAACTTTAACATTCCTAAATGAACCAAAATCCAGTCTTCTTCAGTATTTTGGACCCGGACCCGGATTCGGACCCGCCGGTACCCGGACCCGCGTGTCCTAAAGTTGGACCCGGACCCGGCCCGGCCCGCGGGTACCCGCGGGTACCGGACCCGGCGCCAACTCTGCTGTAAGCTAAGTGTCTAATCTTTTTGCTCAATCAGTGATCGTTCACCTGTTACTATTTAGGCCTAATGGCAATATTTAACGCAAACTGAGGTGCCAACACTGTTTTCATTCAAAGTATAATTAAAGTTTTCGCTTCCTTTAGCTAAGGATTAGTCCAGAAATTTTAAGACCAAGCGACCATCTTTCATCTTCTAGGTACATATAATAATAATAATAATAATAATAATAATAATAATAATAATAATAATAATAATAATAATAATAATAATAATAATAGCATTCTAAGAGATTGGCGGTTTTGTAAAAACATAATATTCTGTGTCTATTTTACTGGAAATTTTTGATAAGTTATTGTATATATCCTAATTATAGTGATCATTCTATTGAATGGTTAAATGCCTAACTCACAGGAGTTATAGATTGTCCAGCACACAGGTGTTCATGAAGAAATACATCATCAAATGCAAACTGAACTTCTTCAGAGTATTTTGTTTCCACTAAATCCAACGGACTAAACGCATGTTTGTATCCCACGAATTTTACTGAAAAGGGGTCTTCCTCATCCGCTAAAACAAAAGTCAATATTTTTTATTCAGTTCATGGCAATCGCTATTGAATATGTTTATTCGGTATAGTATATATCTTAATGTGCTTTGTGGGTTTATATAAAGCTGCATTAGGAATCATTGTTGTTGAAATAAACGATATTCATTTACTTCAGTGCACTGCGCATAGGTTTGTATTCGTTATAATTTACCACGTTCATACATATATGTTTGTAAAAACTAAAATAGCAAAACATGTTCTTGGAACAAATTGTTGCCAGTAACGTGCAAATATTAGAGGTTGAGCGTTCGAGATCAGTCACATCGCATTTCAGTCTTGCAACTAGTCCATCTCCCGTTGTCCAAATTCACTAATGATAGGTAAATATCGACGAGGAAGGTTTGGTGTTTCACTTTGACGAAACCAACACGCAGAATCAACTGCAAACAATTTAAAGAAGCGCTTCGCCATTCAAGTGCCAGTTGATAACCTCAGTATATTTTAAAAGGATGTTCATTATTTGAAAACTAATAATGCCATTAAAACTTCATATTCTTACGTTCCTGAATCCCAAAACCAAGAGCTGTAAGTGTTACGTTTGTGTAGTTCAGTTGAAGGTCAGTTTCATCTGGTTTAGGACATCCAGCTAATCCGGCGACGCAAACAAACTGATACTTTTCTGTTTGCGTTCTATCAAAGTCTTTATCAAAGATTCTGATCAATGCCATATCAATCGACATAACATTGCAAAAGAACAGGCCATCTTCTTCAGTGTATTTACCACCGCTGACCCCTAGTCTCTGCTTTGCAAGCATCCATGCCACTGGTCGTTGTAAATGAGACATAACACAGTCATGCCAAGACGGAGGAATGAATGGCGCCGCTAGGAATTCATATTCATCTCGAATTAGAACAGGGCCCTCCGCCAGTCGCAGGTTTATAATACTAGGTTTACCATCGGAGTTTTTGCGCGGGCGCAGATACACTGTGACGGAATTGGCCTTGATAGCAGTTTCCCCGTTCCTGTAACAAAAGAAAATTCGTGGGAGAAAGGGGAAAGCATTGATACTACGCTAAGAAAAAGAGCAAAGCCCGACTAAATTATCAAATCTGACACAAAAGTTCGGTAAGGCAAAGTCAAATAAAATTAACGACACAGTTGATGTTGTTTAACAGCAGTTGATATGTTCAAATATGAAAAAATTAAAGAAAATAAACAAGTAAGCGAGACGAGGAAAAGGATCCAACTTTGATTTCATGACAAACTGAGATAAACTGTTAATTTAATCTGATTTTGAGAGTTCCTTATATACATCAACTCTTGGTGCACATATATCGTAGTAATTTCTGTGTTCGGTAAATACTGTATTAACTGGAAAATTTCAGCAAATACTGTGTTTAGTTGGTTGGTTGGTAACCTTTTTACACAAATTTGTCCAGTAAGTACTTTTATCTGCCAAATTCAGTATATATTTTCTCTTAAACGCATTTATTGATTGTGTGCGGCTAGCGAAACAAAAGTCCGACGTCACGTATAAAGTCAAAGATACGCTATGCATAATTACAGTATGTACAGTAATTTATTAAACTTTTAAGGTGTATGTTCATGCATCCTTGCAATTGTTGTGATTATGTATGACCTATCTTTACTATATGTAAATATGACTCCGGCATGCCTTTTGGTTTCCTAGGAATAAACAATCGATAAACGTGTTTAACAGCAAAAACAGAATTTACTAGAAAATACTGTATTTACTGGAAATCTCAGTAAAATAGGATGTGACTTATTTGCCTGCAGAGGGCACCGTATACTGTCACTTTTGTCCATTGGCTCTCTGGTGTTAATAAATACACGATTTTACACTTACGTACTTTCTATGTCTAATTTTTATGTTGTTTCAGCGGGTGCAACTTTTCTTTACCTCATTTACGTGTAATCATAGGAAGCGAAAAGAAAATATAATTCTTTAAAAGTAAATACTGTATTTACTGAATACAAAAATTACTACGACAAATACACCAACTATGACACATATATACCCCAACATTGATGAGGCTCTGACTAGTAAAAAAATTCCACTAACAAACTTAATTACAAACATATTCACCGCGTACTTGGCATCTGACAATAAACAATGGGCTGCAGTCATAATAATGTCCGAGCCCAAAAGTGATCCGGTGCATTCCATTTCATCAGCAGTTGGCCAAGACTTTCCGTCAGTAATATTAATCTCCTGAAATCTGTAGAAACGAAGTAGTACGGTATATTCATATTCGTCAACTTCCACTTTTCTGCCACCAACTCCTCTACGATATGATTCGTCAGGTCTGTCAATACTTATACCAGCTAAAACAAGAAATGCATTTACGTTTTATACATCAATCAGATTACCCTATTTTTTCACTGAACCTCCCCTGCCCTAATCTCCTTAAAACTGATAGATGTTTCATCTAGCTCGTGTTGTAGAGTCATTGGAGGATAAAGGAATTTAACCCAAAAGAGCTGTATGAAACAGTTGGGATATGAGTGCAATACTCTCTATTTCAATTGCAAAAAACGCATTTTTATCCACGCCAAGCAGTCTAACATCCGATCTAACATCTTTTGGAAACTTTGCATATTCACATAATTATTGCCATATTCACAGAAAAATCACACGGGCAATTCAAAACATCACCCACCCAAACGTCTAACAACAAACTGCAAATCAAAATCCTTTGTATCGTAAAAGCACAAGTCCCAAACTTAACATATGTAAGCGTGGCTGCTGAGGCCGAACTTCTCCGCTGCCGAAAATAGTCGACCAACCTAAAATCTTGCCCTCCGACCAAAATATTTTGTGAAATATTTGGTAGTACCAAGAGTACATAATACATAAGAGTGTGACAGCTGGCATTCTCTATGTTATCACCTTGCGAGCCATGCTCTGCGCGCTAACACCCCCCCCCCCGCAATTGCGTACCTAGTTGACCCACCCCGCAAATCAGTACCTGGTACGCAATTGCGAATGTTCACTCGTTTCTACAATAAGCATTCTATCACGACCCCTCCCCCCCTGCAGATGTGACCTGTCATTCGAGATTGCTAAATGATAGGTCACATTTGCGGAGGGGGGTTCCGATAGAAAGCTTATTGTAGAAACGAGTGAACATACGCAATTGCGTAGTTGGTACTGATTTGCGGTAGGGTCCACTAGGTACGCAATTCGGAGGTGAGCCGTTAGCGCGAAGAGCATGGTTCGCAAGAAGATAACATAGAAAATGCCAGCTGTCACACTCTTATGTATTATGTACTCTTGGTACTACCAAAGATTTCACAAAACATTTTGGTTTGAGGGAAATACGTAAGTACTCTTGCTTACAATACATCTAAATGAATCTTGCAGAATAAAAGTCAAGAAAGTTAAAACTAATTATCTCTTCGTATTTCAAAGAATAAGAAGAAGTTTGAAAATTCAACAAAACCATTCAAGTTATGGTTTCTGCAATTATACTGCCGAATCATTGCTAGAAGTGGTTTGGTTTTATCCGAAATGACAATTACTATGCAACAAAGAATATACTATTGGATAACAGTGCCTAGTTTCTTATATTTGCTAGTAAACTTGGGGTTATCTTAATCTTCAACTATTCCTTAGTTAAGTTGGAGGTTAACTTTATCCCGGAGATTAGTCTTTAGCTATGCTCGAGGTTAACTCTATTCTTCAGTTATTTTCATTGGTTGACAGCAAGGCGGTCCTTCTGCCTATTGAGCAGCCTCAACATAGACATCAAGATAAGCCTTATTCCTGAGCTCAAGTTCAGGGTTAGTTATTATCCAACTTTGTTGGAACATTGCAACAAAATAGAATTAATGCTTGATCTCCGGTGGAGAATAGCAAACTCCAAATTAACTCAGGAATTGCTTAATTGGGAGTTAAATAATTTAGATTAGGTGAAAGCGGCGGTAAGACTGTTCGAAAGATTAGACAAATTTGGATAAACCGGCTTAAATTGTATTGACCTGCAGCTATATTTCATTTCAACCACTTTTGCCGCAAGGCTGTTGTGATTGGCTGCGCAGCCAATCGATGTCATTCGGCGCACTTTTGGCATTGGAAAGATTACGCGAAATTAATGCATCCCATCCGAAAAGCTTTATGGTGAGTCGTTTGGCTTGGCATTTTAGAATGAGTAATATAAATATTATGTCAGAAAGTTTACACGAAGGGTCTGCCATCTCTGATAAAATCCTCAAAATCAATAATATAACCATTCAAACGTTTACACTAACCTCTGCATCGTCCGTAGTCGCAAAGCATCAGCAGGACCAACCCCAGAAACAGTTGACTGAATCGAAGCATTTGACTTTGATATTTTACAACACCTTCTGGGTATTTCAGATTTGCTCACCTGAGATACGTTTTGAAAGAATAGTGGATTACATCTCACTGGGTTTTAAAATTAGCCAGAATCAATTTTGAGGAGTAAAAAGGCCCCTTTAGGTTAAAAACTTAAATTCTAGGAAAAGCAAAATGAATCGGAGGATTCGTTGACTTTTATTTATTTTCAGAGTGTATGCTTTGATTTTATATAAGAAGTAGAAAACGTTTAGGTAAGAAAAATTATATCGTATTTTATATCTAGCTACTAGGCATTTATAACTTCAGAAGAAGAAGGGTTAGCCAGTTGACGGCTCCTCTTCATTGCCTTGCCCAATGCTGCTCCGACCACAATAGGCAAACGTTCTCCCACTTGGTTAGGAGCCAGGAGGAGGGTCGTCTAGTAGACAAGACATCTGCAATGTGAAAAGTAGCTATTTTGACGCTTATTGTTGCTAGATCCACCTATTTGATCAAAGTAATCGGTGTAATATACTGCAAATATTGCATCCAAAATTATTATTTATTAAAATAGATCAGAATTAGATATAAATATATAGATATAGATTAGAATTGTCTGCATAATTAATTATAACTTTAATTAGGTTACTGCAATTAAAGCTAAGGGTCTTTCCCATTATCCCCCCCATAGTTTCGTAGAAGTACTGAAGATGCACACTTTGACGGATTGAGTTGAAATTTGGCAGGGGTAGGTTTTCGGCCCTGCTGATTTCAAAAATACAAAAATTTTAAAATTTTAAAATTTTAGTTTGGTAAGGGGGGACCAGGAGGAACCGAAAAATTTTTTGTCTTCGATTTTGCTGAAAAGATGCATATAGGGGTTTTCGGGGTAAGCTAAGCTAAGTAAGCTAAGTAGGCTAAGCTTACATCTTAAGCTTAGAACTTTAGCTTATATTGAGCTAACAAAAATCTGGATCGAAAAACAGATTTCAGATTCGTATTCTACGAGCCCGAAAACCCCTATATATATCTTTTCAGCACAATCGAAGACAAAAAA
Organism: Trissonchulus latispiculum; assembly: GCA_030248195.1. Taxonomy (NCBI): domain Eukaryota; kingdom Metazoa; phylum Nematoda; class Enoplea; order Enoplida; family Ironidae; genus Trissonchulus; species Trissonchulus latispiculum. The sequence continues at coordinate 8,435 of JASAND010004157.1, read as the reverse complement.
TTTTCGGTTCCCCTTGGTCCCCCCTTCCCAAACTAAAACTTTAAAATTTTTAAAAATTTTTAAATTTTTGGCTTTTTGAAATCAGCATTTCCGAAAACCTACCCCTACCAAATTTCAACTCAATCCGTCAAAGTGTGCATCATCAGTACATCTACGAAGCTATGGGGGATAATGGGAAAGATCCAAAGCTAATTCCACAACTTCGTAGCATTTTTCTGCTTTCCCCAACGATGTCTAAGTTAATACTCCACATTCCTACAAAGACAGTTATGATGTAGCAAATTTTATATCACTGAAAAGAGCAAGAAATGCGTACCGTACCGTACCCAAAATAACCGTACGAAATTCTACTTAAATTTAATAACTCGTTAAGATATCCAACATAGACAACGTATAACGTACAACTGAACAACACTTATTTGACCCCCCCGCCCATTGTCTCACTTTCTGTGTCCAGTCCAGACGCGCGGGTTTTAATACTGTGTCCAGGTCCGTTAAGACAAGGTATAAAATGTCCGCATAGCCCATGTCAAGATAAAATTCGATTTTTGGTGCGTTCTGCTCTACTAATTCTTTTCTTGGATCTATTATTTTCATTCGTGTTCTTGGGGTACTAGTGGTTCTCGATTTTTTCAGGAGATTTCATCTTCTACTATCTAGTATTAAGGGTTAGCTGGACGTTCTGAGGGTTCGGGAATCTCGGGATTTTGAAACATGTGTGCGTTGCCTGTACTTAGGTCTATTGTGGTCTTGCTCATCTAGTGGTCAGCATCCGATTGATACCCATATTGTGTACATTGGATGATATTCCCCCACAAATTTTCAGTAAATTTCAATTCACAATTTTTGCAGTCAGAATTTCTGAGGAAGCAAGGAGCCCCCCCCCCAGTACACCCCAGTGCTGCAAATTTAATAACTTTTTACAGATATACGCGCTGACCATATCACTGCACTTGAAGTGCTTGATAGTAAAAGATCCGCTACGTAGTCACGTAGCCTATGTTTCCAAGTGCTGGATACAAACGCATGAAAAAATCTGAGAACCTCTTTTTTTCTGATGGGGGTTCTGGGGGTTCTAACTGTTATCTTCACATGGGCCAGGGCTATTATGCTCCCTGCTACCAAAATATCTTTGCAGTCTGCAAAGCTTTGCTAAAAGTTCTTTTGTGTCTGTTCTTGCAAAGCATTTCAAAGCCACATTCTACAAAAATATAAACCAAGATGGGAAATGCCAGCAAAGGAAGTCATATGATTCTGTAGTCGCAATAAATTTAAACCATAGCGTATTTAATCAAACACAGTTATAAGAAAAACAGGTTTATTTACTAAACCTTTTTGCTTTAATATATTGGCTAACGTTTGGCGAGAAACTAGCTCTATCCAACGATGGCGGGCCAACCCTTTCGCAGCTCCGCGCCCTTAAGTTAAGGGGGGGGGGGTGCTACGAACGGGTCGGCACAACATAGTCGGAGAGAGGGCAATAACTGGTTGATTAACTGTTTGACCAATTCTGAAACTTTCAGGCATAAATGTTAATTGTTACTAGTGCTAAATATTAAAAGTATTCCAGCTTTCGAGCGTTGCTTCCTTCTTCAGCTATATAAGCTCAAAGTTTGAGATTTGTTTTGAGTTTGAGTTTGAGTTTTGTGATGTGACCGTGCGACGTTTTCGATCTAATAAAATTGACAATCCCTAGCCTACCCCAGCTTTTTAGCAAATATTAGGCTCTGATAGGGGAAACTGTCTGTAGGTTTCGAGGAATTTGACTTTCTGGTTTGTGTGCTAGCAAACTTTTTGTTAAGAAGTAACCCTTATTTTTAGGCCTGAAAAGCTAGCTAAGCGCATTAAAAATGGGGTCAAAAATTTTTTTGTCTCCGATTTCGCCGAAAATGTGGTTACAGGGGTTATTTGACAGGAAGTTGTAGGAACACACACACCTAATTTAAGGCGGTAATTCCTTTTTGGCACATATTATTGGTTAACGGTTCAAATCAAGGTGAAATTTGATGAAACTTTCCAAAATAAGTTCTTCTAGAATTCTAACACGCTCCACGCAGTCCCGCTTCAAAACGTCGACGTCTCCGTTCAGGGCAGTTTTTGTCGGTTTTTGAAACTTAGACAGTAGCTGCATATTTGTCATTATAGTCATTCGACTGATCGTGTTGAGCTCCACATTTTTTGCATTTTGAAACAGCTTTCTAACTTTTTTCTATAGTGAAACATAGCTGATTTTCTTATTTTGGCACTGAAAACTTCTCATTTTTAATCAAACAATCCGCCATTTCTTGAGCTACACAGGCCGCAAAATTAAACTAAGGGTATCAATTTGAAGGTCACGCCGTGGCCGATTATTCGTGACATTGTAATTTTCTAAATGCTATCCCGTATGCTGCTATCATAGAAAATGTAGTTTTTGCAAAAACATGACCAAATTTTTTCCACCAAAAATTTCCACCAAATTTTCAAAATGTGGAGCATTTACTATGCAAGCTTGCACTTACTAGACGTGTTTTACACAAAATTACCCAGGGACCCTTTTTTAGTGGACCCGATTGCTGCTTTCTAGCTAAATTGGTCGCTTGTCAAAACTGATAAAAGTAGGCCAAATCCATGTTGCGCTTACATTTTAGCTAACTTCTTTATAACGTAGAGCGGTTTCATAATAATTAAAAAGCGTCCCCAGCTATTTCATAGTGGAATCGAATAATGCGGCCGACGCCTCTCGAAAAAATTTATTTTAGTCAGCAAAAACCTGGAAAATTCAATTACATCGAAAATGCAGTAAAATAATTTCCGAGAACTATAGTTAGGTTCACTGTATTCATTAGAAGGGGAAAATGTGAAGCTCCATTTCGATATAAAAATAACTCCAAGGTTAAATTTAAATTTAAACCCAAATTTAACTCCAAGGTCTGAATAAGCAACAAGTGTTCAAAATTGATGTCTTCGAAAGGAATCACCGCCTTAAATAATCTTACGTAAGCTCATAAACCCCTGGGCGCCAACAATCACTAAAACTTTATATAAGCCAAATCAGATCAAAGTTTTAGTATTACATTAGTTAAGATTAAATATTGTTAAACAGAAAGACTATTTTAAATTTACAATTTATATTTATATGTAGACAAGTTGTATATGACAAGTATATGTTTGGTTAACTTTGAAGTTAGAACTTAAACATAACATATAAACATAAACCTAACACAAAGACTCTAAAAATTATTTTATATACATAAATTTGTCATTAAATTAAGATTTAAGTCTCAAAAACAAAAACTTGCCTAAATTAGTCTATCTTCCCTTAAATACATTTAGTCTGCGGAGACAGATTTTACTTTTCTATTTATTTCAGTTTTTCACAGGTCTCATTATCTTTGAACCAAACTTCTCAGCTCTCTGTTGTCTGAGTTTTGACTCAAGTGGAAGAAAGAAAATCAACGCACTGCAGCGGATTCTGTCCCCGTAAATCTACAACAGCTACGTTGCTAACACTGCACTGGAGTCATGCACACTTTCAAATAGGTTAACACTAAATGATTACCAAAATACTATTTGCAGAGTTAGTTGCATGCAACTACTTGATAAATTTTATTTCAGGATATAAGGATTTAAAACTTGGCTATAAAACTTGGCAGCAGACTGAGAAAGGACGTTTCTAAAAGCTGAATCAAAGAAGCAAGCTAAAAGCAGAATATCCAACGTACACAGAAAATTTGAAGTAATATGCTTTCTATAACGTATATAATGCACCATATCAGCTGTGCGCACTATCATGCAGAAAAAGAAAACTTAACAAGTAGAAAGTGAAACTTAAAATCAGCACAATCTAATCAAGGGCCAATTGTTCGATGTAAATGCAAAACACTAACAGTGAGTTCGAATTACACTGATGTTTTGGGAATACGCTACTGGATCTCGGCAAGATTATATTATTTCGTAAGTCCACGGAAAACAAGATGTCCCAGACTTCACTTTACCGCAGACATTTTCTATAAACATCTGAGAATGCGTGAAATGCAACAACATGCGACAAAAGTCTTGCTCCACACATTTCAAATTTCAATTTCCTGTCAATCGGCGCTAGTAACTTTGCGTAAATACAGTTGTATGTCCGCTAAACTACAAGCTAATTGTCATTATGCGAGCGAGACACAGCAACAGCAGGAGAAGACTGGCAAATAAATTAAGCAAGTACCGCAGCCATCTCATTTGCATAGAAATTATGCATCCTGGTGCAACTGGAATTCTAGGTTTGGTTCTCTCTGATAATTGTTATTCTCAACTGCACAACACAGCTTCTTCGGGTGCCGAAGTTGCTGGGTTTCTCAGGTGTTTACTCTCTGCCACCTCACCTGCTTCCCAAGATCATACTTTTTCTACATTTCCCAGTATTTTCAAGGGCATATGCGTCTTTCAAATAATTCGTTTTGACCAGATAACTAGATTCTTGAATATTGCTCATCCGTTAACTTACACTTTTTGAATGTTGGTCGGCCGCCGGCCAACATTCTTTAGAAAGTAAGCTGAATGTTCATTTCTCGCCCAATTACATTCTGAGAATGTTGCTCGGCGGCCGAGCAACATTCTCAGAATTTATCTGTCGACTAACTACATTCACAAGAAAGTAAGTGGAAAGTAAGTTAACTGGAAACGAACACTAGCTAGCTACCCTATTGGCGTTCGCGGTAATCATAACGGCCATTGAATGATGACGGTTGCGGGGTGTATGGCGCATGCGGTATTTGAATGGGGTTGGAAGGGGGATGTGAGGGGGAGGGGGGGATGTGGGGGGGACGGGGGACCTGGGGCTGGGGGAAACCTGGGCGAAGTGCGCTGCGGAAAAATTTTTGCTGGGCATTGGGGAAGGGCTTAGGGGGGTTTCTGTTTCTCCCGGGATGGTTTTGGGGAAGTCTAGGAAACGTGAACCTTCAGTAGAAGATAGGGGCAACCATAGTTTCCTTTGGGGGGTATTCCCCCAAATGTTTGACCAATTCCCCCCCCAGAATTTTTGACATACCCTCCCCCAACTTTCGGCTAGTCCCCCCGAACCCCCCCCCCAGCGATTCTTGGACCAATTTGGCCGAAAACTGGCCATTTTTTGAAAAAAAGTTCAAAAATTTTGACTTAAAAACGGTACAAAAACGCCTACAACGTGAAAAAGAGGCCTTATTTTGAAGAAAATAGGCCCGGGCCCGGGGGGGGGGTATGAAATTTTCGGGGGGGACAGATTTTTTTGCAAAAACGAGCCAAAAATGGTATTCTGGCATATATATTTTGCATGGTGAAACGCAAAAACTTCTCAAAAATGCCAGGCTTTAATCCAAAAATAGCTATTTCTTCGAAAAAATCTCCGGCGAAGCCGGAAAATTTTTGAAAATTGGCCTAGTCTTGGCAAAAATTTGGGCCTTCAAAAAATCCCTGGTCGAAGCATAAATCCCGGGAGGGGGCGTTTTCGGAGGGGGGGGGGAAGGTCAACTTCGGGGTGGGGGGACGAATTTTGCAACATTTTCCAGAAAAGTCAGAATTTTTTAGCTTAACGTGTTCATTATCGCGAGAAATACACGTTTGTAAACTGTATTATGGACTTAATGGCATAGGTGTAACGGGGATTTGGGTTGGGGTGGGGCCCCCCCCAAAATTTGGGGGCGGGCCCCCTTTTTAGACCTCCCCTAAACCCCAACCAAGACCCCCCCAAACCTCCCCCAAAAATTTTTTCCTATTTTCATGCTAAAAATCGCATTTTCAGCCATTGCTAATGCAAAAAAACATCCAACCATTAACTAATTTTAACATTAGACAGGGGTTTTAAACTCGAAAACTTGGTTGCCAACATGTTTCTAAATACAAAATAAGGTTAATATTGAGTCAGAAAGTCCATCCCAATTACACCTATGCTTAATGGCTCAATATTGAAATTTTTGGGGGGAGGAGGTTTTATCCTTTTTTCTTTTCGTAGGAATAAGATTTTATGTATTCAAACAGTATATATATAGTGGGGTTTTTAGGCAAAAATAAATGGACGGGGGAAGAGTCTAGGGGGGGTCCAATAGCAGGGTATTTTTTACAGGGTGGGGGGGGCCCCGAAATTGACATGCCCCCCCCCCCCCCCCTCCCCCCCCCCGAAATCGCCCCCCCCCCGGGATTTTTGCTTCCCCCCCCGGGATTTTTTTGGGTACCCAAATTTTCACCAAAAATAGGCAAATTTTCAAAAATTTTCCGGCTCCGCCGGAGATTTTTTCGCAAAAATGGCTATTTTAAGCCTAAATCCAAGCATTTTTGAGAACTTTTTGTGTTTCTACATGCAAAATACGCCAAAAATTACCATTTTTGGCTCATTTTTGCAAAAAATCTTCCCCCCCCCCCCCCCCCCCGAAAATTTCTCCCCCCCCCCCGGGCCGGGGCCCGGGCCCCCCCCCCCCCCCCCCCCCCGAAAAAAAATCCCTAAAAAATACCCTGAATAGTAGGAGGGGAATAAAATGAGCTAAAAATGCCAAAGATTAAGCACTAAAATAGACGATTTTGGACCAAGACAGAAATAAAAATTTTGATGAAAAATCCTGAAAAATTCGCAATTTCTGGGCAGCTGAGTAGGGGGGGAGAGGTCGAGTGGGGGGAACCCAAAACGTGACGTGGGTGGAGGCGCCCCCCCCCCCTATAAAAAACCAGATATAATACTAAAGGATATGTATATTATATATTATACACTTCGAAAAGCGAGATATGTTTTCCAAAATGAGTAAAAAAGAAAGTTTGGCGTATTTTGCGCGTAGAAACGCAAAAGTTTTCAAAAACGATAGGATTTGGGTTTTCTCTAGGCCAAAAAGTGGCCAAATTTGGCAATTTATGCGCACCTTGATAATCCTGATAGTGGAGTGGGAGGGGGGAGCCCAAAAGGGTGGGGGGAGAACCCAAAAAGTGGGGGAGGCGAGGCGCCCCCACCCCCCACTAAAGAAAACCCAGTTTAAATTAAAAATATATAGCCATTTTAACGAAAAATATCTTTAAGAAATTTTGGCAACAATATGTATAGATCTCATTAAGGGGACGCCCAAAATCCGGGGGGGAGGATTTACGGAGCAGGTTAATTATATACGTACGGGGCCATGCATGACTAGCGGGACATTATTAATTTCCTTGTCCTACCTTAGGGCAAGGTATTTTTTTCGGGGGGGGCGGCCCCTCCCCGAAATTGACCTCCCCCCCGAAAATGCCCCCACCCGAAATCGCCCCCTGACGGGATTTTTGCTTTTGCCCAAATTTTTGCCAAAAATAAAATATATAATTTTCAAAGATTTTCAAAGATTTTTTCGTAAAAATGGCTATTTTTAGCTTAAATCCTTTTTTGAGAAAATTTTGCCTTTCTACGTGCAAAATACGCCAGAAATATATACCAATTTTTAGCTCATTTTTGCAAAAAAACTCCCCACCGAAAATTTCTCCCCCCCCCCAGGGAAGCCCCCCCCCCCGAAAAAACGCTAAAAATATCCTGCTAGGGGGGCAATGTAATGCTGTTCTCTTTTAGCGGGATCGGTGGGCTGGGGGAAGCCCCCTCCCCCCACTTTTTGGGATCCCCCGCTCGGCCTCACCAGGGGTTTTTTTACTGGGGGGGGGGGTCGCCCCCCCCCCACTTTTTGGGGTCCCCCCCACTCGACCTCTTCTCCCCATTCGTTCCCCTCCCCACTTTTTTTGGCTTCCCCCCACTCACTCTAAGGGGCCCAGAAAATGCCTAATTTTTAGGATTTTTGGTCAAAATTTTCAAAATTTTTCCGGCTTCGCCTGAAATGTTTGGTAAAAAATTGTCTATTTTGGTGCCAAAACTTAATTTTTGAGCGCTTTTAAGCTTAGTTATAGCAGTATATGTAGAAAACAGGCTTTTTATACTGTATTTTTGACATTTTTAGCTCATTTTATTCCCCCCCCCCACTTTTAACCCCCCCTCCCCCACTAGTGGGGGGGGGCGCCCCCACTCCCCCGCCCCCCCTCACTTTTTTTGCCAAAAGAAACCCCAGACTCACCCCACATTTTGGGGATTTGTTTTCGGGTAGCGTAGCGTTTTCTGGCCTCTCCGTGGGGGGGGGGGGTCTCACAGGGGGTAAACTGGAGCCTGGTACACCTATGGGGGCCCCAAACGAGGGGCAAGGAATTTTTTAGGGGGGGGGGGCGAAATTTTTCAATAAGTATATATGCCGAAAACAGCGCTATTTTTCTGTCATACTATAAAAGTTGATTTTTATAGCAAAAATAAGCGGATTTAGTGTTGAAAAGGGCTAAAATAAAGTAAAAAGCTCCGGCGAAGCCGTAAATAGTATATATATATATACCTATATAATCGCCAAAAAAGTTCGTTTTTAGTGCAAAATGGCGCTTATATAGGCAAAAATTGACTAAAATATATATCCTGCGGGGGGAACCGTTTATGGCGGCTGGGTTTACTT
>JASAND010004156.1:0-14292 GCA_030248195.1 Trissonchulus latispiculum | reverse complement strand
AGTCTCTATCAGGATTTTTTGCGTCCATATGTGCGTCTGGACGCAAAGTTTCTTATCTGGGCGCAACGAAATTTTAAAGGGACGGTAGCTAGACGCAACATTATTTCGGAAGAAAATTCACTTTTGTAAGAGTAAAATCTTTAAATGTTTTCAGTACCTAATATTCCGTTTTTTTCCAAAAACTTCTTCGGGTCCTGTGGGCTCTGCCCCCAGACCCCTGGTGTTTACCACTTTGTCACTGAATGCCAAAGTGCAAGGCAAGATCAAGTCTCAATGTTATTTGTTAGGTAACTTGTTGTCCACCTTTGTCCATATATAACAGTTTGTGTCTATAATGTGTCTACAACTGTTCTCATTCAACAGGCAGGCAGGATCAAGATAAAGAGTAACGTACGAAATTTGTAACTGTAGCAGAATATATATCCAAATTTTTTGGTTCTTCTTAAACCGTTTTTCACAAAAAAGATACACAAATGGCAATTTGATATAATGCAAGACTACCATTTTTCCAAAATTTTCAACCACATGGACGAACAATTCACGATGAATTATCATAACCATCGTTAATGGTATTTACAAATGCTTCACTGTTTTGCCTTTGAATAATGCTGCACGACGCATACACGCTTCTTTGTTTTATTGATGCTGGGGATATCCCCGGGCCGTGTGGACCTTTCTTCTCAATGCTATTGCTAAATAGTGTGCTAAATAGGTAAATATTAGCGGTAAAGCGCTAAATATTTAGTACTTTAATTAGTTTAACTATATATATAACGCCGAAATATCGAAAATAATGTGTGTCAATAATGTCCAAATTACTCAATTTATGCATTAGATGCAACAGATGCTAAATAAAATCTTTTTAAACATTTTCATTACGGATGATTCTGTAATTGCATAAAATTCTTAAACTTCTGGAGGCCCCCGCCGTGTACATTAGACGCAACTATATTCTATATGTACTCTTGTAATTGCATTACTGTTAAGCAACATCAACTTTCTAAATAATGGTACACTAAAGCAAATATCAAAATTTTCATAGATAAAAGCATTTTTTGCACAAAAACACGCTAAAACAAGAATTCTACCTGTACGCAAAACTTAACGGGACGCAACTTAAGCTTAGCGGGTCGCAAGGTTGACACAAATCCTAAAACCAAAACACCCTGGTCTCTATGGCTTGTGCGACCGACCTGCTGTCTCAAGGTGCATTCGTAGTCACGAATGCATGGAGACGCGCGTCGACGTGCGTAGACTCGCGTCGACTCCTCAGATTGTAGCATATACCGTTTTAACCGTTTAAAACTAATTATAACATATTCACGCTCAATAGCGCATGCAGACGCTTATATACTCGCGTCGACGCGCATCTGCTTGCGACAGGAACTATGAATGCAGCGTCAGACATGACGACTGACACGGACGAATAGACGTACTCCGAGGATGTGAGGACCATTCACCAGACTACACCATCATCTATATCATTGGTGCTGTTTGTATATTTACAATATATTACCAGTTCAAATTAAACTAAATTTATGTCAGGGCAGGAATTGCTGAAATGCTGTTTATTGACAAGAGCCCTGGACCCGGCTGCCTATACGGAAATACTGCAGCGCTAAGCGTCGGAATTCTGAGTTGAAGGCCAAATATAGGTACAAGTTAAGCCAGGAATTGACAGCAAATGACAAGAGACAATAGCGTCGAATCACCAGATTTATGATAAGCAAATTCATGTCGCCTGCCAACAGGTAGAAATTAGGTACAACCACAAACACTAGGGATGCGATAACGACCCCGCTCACAGAGCGATTAATTCGCATCTGACGCCGAAGAAATGCAGCATTGCTTGGTGCTGCCATGCTGGAGAACCGCTGCTTTGCCAACAGTCCCACAAAAATGTTCGCAACAACTGTAGTCAATCCTCCAACGGCGGCGACCGCAGTGTGAAAGCTAGTGTAGGATTTTCCCAGCGTTTGTGACATAGAACACCACTTCGTTACTGTGGCACTTTTTGGAGCTGACAGTAGTATGTAAACTGCGGGCGCTGCACACACCGCATAAAGTGCCACTCCCACTGCAATCAGTTGCAGTTCAAACTTGGCACACCAGCGGATTTTGTACCAGATGGGTGCGGAAAGAGCAATTAGGCGCTCAGAAGTGATACACATTGTGGCGATGGTTGGCCACAGGAAAGCTGCCAGAAAGCAGTGCCACCACGGTGTCAGTAGACAGTTACGAGTTGGAATTAAGTCAAAGTAGCTCCCATTTACCAAATATCCTAGTCTCGGTGGGCCGGATAGCAAGAAGGCTAGGCCAAAGCACAAATCGCCTACTGCCAGATAGCCGAATAGATGAAATCTCTTGGATTTGATGGCGATATATAAAATGATGAGATTGCTGATAACGATTATCAGACCAAATGACGTATACAAAATCATTTGCTCTTCAATTTCATCTGTTGCAAAAGTCGACTCGGTTGTTGTATTATTACGCAACATCATGGCGGAACAAACATAGTAGATTTACAGTTCATTCAGTATTTTGGTGGTCTGTATTGGCTAGCTCGTTCTATGGTACAAAGCCATTGATAAAGCAGAATACAGACGGACAGAAAGGAAAATAAAAATTTTCTACACATGAAAGTGTCAGAAAAAGTTCCACTGATTATATATTTAATGGCTCTCAAATAGGATGGAAGTCGAAATGTTCCAATCTACATTCACAGAACTATTTATTTAACTGATTGCTTCGGCGTTTATTCATCTCAATTCATCTCTATTATTACTCACAGCTGTTCCTAGCTTAACCTCAACAACAGATTTAGAGCTTCTCTTGCCTATATTAAGGACAATTTAATGCATATTGCAGGTTCGGAATAGGCGAAGGTAAAAACCTCAGGACTGTTTGATGCTCTGCGAACTAAACTTAGAATAATAAATAAATTTAAAGTCACCGGGTTATTTTCATTTATTTAACCCAACTGCAAAGTTTTGCAGAAGGTTCTGCCAGTAATAACAACAGATATCACCATTTCACTTTGACAAAAGAGTGTTTTGATCAACGCAGCAAATCTCTTATGTTTGCTCTGCCTGGACCCTTACGCACAGTTTGCTTGATAAAAATGTCTCCGTTCCCTGCTAGCCTTTATCCCCAACGAAATGGTCTTGTTTACGCGAATTTATGCTTTATGGTTTATTTAAAACATTACTCATCGGTTAATTGCTTCGTTTCTTGTAATCCTGCTTGTATGCAAATATTTTGTTGGCTGGTAAACAATAAATGAATGAATGAACGTCTTAATGACAATTTCTAAACTTGAAACAATCATTCTTTATTATGATTATGACTAATGTCATACTTGAACTTCTGCCATGCTAAAACTCAACAAAGGATAGAACTTTTCCACAATATTCCCTAACAGAGGATGGCTCGGTGATTACTGATAAATCTAAATGTTCAGTATTTAACCAGGATACTAGCTGCTTCAGATTTTAGGTTCATGGATTTCAAATGTTAAATTTTTGAAATTTTTAAAGGTTTCTAGCCGAGGTTCAGGGATTTCAAAAGTTGATTTTTTTGAAGTTTTAATTCTCAATTTTTTTATTTTCACGTACAATGGATCATGAAGATTTATTTTCTATTTTGCACAGATAAAAGAAGCTGTTAGTTAGCTCTCCTATTAACTCCTCCTGTTAGCTCTCCTATTAACCGTCTCAGTCTGGCAAAATGTACCTATGTTATCCATGAGCATTGTAGCGACCTTTCTGCCGAGTTAGCTGCAAAAATGCTACTCATTTGCGACAGCCATCTTTGAACAATTGACAAGACAAGAACTGCATGGAGAGAACGGGGACATTTTTATCAAACAGCCTGTGCGTAAGCATCCAAGACGTTCAAGACAACATAAGAGACTTGCTACGTTTGACCAAAACACCCTTTTATCAAAGTAAAATGGTGATAAGTAAAATGTTGTTATTACAATCCTTGACAGGAACTGCAGCAGACCCGGACGTCTTGTTGCCTTGATGGCCAAAACATTTCCGCTGGAGACGTTCTTATATCTTTTTGAAATCTCCATGACCTGCCAAGGGACAATCATTCTCGCTGGCTGCTACGTACCTGAACGGGAGGTAAAATTTCACAGACCCTTGGATGCAAATTGGGTACTCCTTGAAGAAACGATTTTTTAAGCGTACGTTTTTAGCGATGTTTGCCAATTGTAACGAAAATAGCGATTTTGTAGCAAAAAACAACGTTTTTCGGAGGTTTTTTAGCAAAAATAGTGATTTTAAATTAAAAAGGTTGGAATATTTGGAAAGTTTAGTAGTAAAACCTATTTGTTTGGCAATTTTCTTACCGCTTGTAGCCAATTTTCTACCCCTCGTGGGAGCAATCTTGGTATCCTTTTTGGGCGACTTCGAAGAAGGGGGAAATGTCCCCACTTCCCCCCCTTGTCCGCCTGTTGGCCGCTAATTCCATCCTTCTTGACATTGACACTATCAACTGGCACTATAATCTGTCATCTGTATTCCCGAATTCTCGGTAGAGGGTGCCTTCAGTAATCCTCAGCGCATCCAGTTGATCCAACAACCATTTGTCCCAGTGTTGCAAGGAGTAGACTGATAGACCGCTAACCTCATCACTCGATATGAAATCGGATCAACCACTTGATCCCTGTTTACACATTTCGTCTCCATGGTCCTGTCACCCGGCTTTTTAGCATTCAACAAACTACAGCTATTTAGACACATCAATAGAAGAGGTATGGCCAAAATATTTGCTGGCTCCTGGTGCCAGGGATATTCCTGGACACTTCCCATTTGCACTCACATTCTGTTTTAGTGAAACAGTGTCTGGGATGACATGTTCCTTTCTCGAACAACAAATTATGGTGAAGTTATTCCTTGACAAACATTCAAAGCCGCCTTTCCAATAACAACATTCTTGAAAATCGCAGTAGTGATGAATGGCCTTGAGGAAAGTGGCCCAAATATGGACAACATCAACTTTGGATAGGTAAAGTAAATTTTTGCTTGTAGATTCGGAAACTAAAGTTTGCCAACTTTTTTTCGATTCTAAGTTGTCAATGTACCTGCCAAGTTGCAACAGACACTGCTTTATATAATTATAGCGGTTAAGTAGTCTGTTGATAGGCTTAGCCACTATACCAAAATAAGCAACTGTACACATAAAATCGATCGTTTTACTGTATACATACGTTGTTTACATACGTACTTGTTACGGATATGCAAACTATGCGTATGTATAGTGTAATGCTGCATCCAGGGGGCTTTAAGGGCCTAGACCCCTTTGGAGCAACAAAAGAAAATTTTGCTACTGTTATAGAAAAACCAGCTGTATTCAGAAACTGCTCTCGCCAAACACTTAATTTTCAAAGAAACGGAACATGCAATGTAGGATTTCCGGACAACTTGATCTTGGATCCCCTTTCCAAATGAAGGGTGTTGGCCTGATACAGTGAGTCGATTAACACAATGCACTTCAGCTTTAATTACAGGTAATTGTAAACATTACATAGATTTATGCAGTAGCAATGAATGAATTATACAGTTTATATGTAGTTGGAATATATGTATTTGACATCCAGAAAGAGGCATAAATATATTCGAAGTTGTAATCGGATAGAACCACAGTTAGCAGAACCTCCTTACAATTCATCAAATATACATAATACAATTGCACTAATTTCAAATTGTAGAACTTCACGCTAAACGTTTTTGGGATAATAAAATCAATGCTGCTGGCTACCTGAAAATATGATCGTGTGGCAGACAATAAATGTTTATCAAAATATTAGATTACATAAGAAACCTCTATCATACTGGTTAGGTGCGCTCAACCACCGCTCTGCATATGTAAAGAAGATTATAAACGCTGTGCAGTCTAAAAAGGGCGGACGAACAGAACCATTTAAAGGGGAGGGCCGAACTTAAAAAATATTTCGGGCAAATTTTTCCACAGAAAGAACTGGCCACATAAAATGCGTCTCTTGCAGGTTTCAATTGCAAACAGTGGAAAATACGATTATTTATAAATTGCTTATCAAGGTTATAATCATGTCTGCATAACGAATGTCCTGACATTTAATCCCTACGTTGTGTTCGCATTCGGATTCACCTTCACAGCAGGCTTGTTAGTAGTGATGGGCACCATAGAAGTAGTGTCAATGACCTGACCCTTTCTTCCGCAGAAATACTGCAGCGCCAAACGTCGAAACTCTGAGTTGAGTGCCATATATAGATACAAATTTACGAATGAATTCACAGCAAATGATAGCAGTGAATATCTTCTAAATATCAGATTTACTTCTAAAATTTTCATATCACCCGCCCAGCGGTAGCAATTAGGTATAACAACAAACACCAAGGACATAACCACAACCGCACCCAGAGAACGGTTAATTCGCATCTGGCGCCTCAGAAATGCGGCATTGTCAGGCGCATTGATGCTAGAAAACCGTTTCTTCGCCAAAAGTCCCACAAAAATATTCGCAACAACAGTAATCAACCCTCCAACGGCTCCAACTGCAGTATAAAAAATGCTATAGTAGGATTGCGCCAAGGATTTTGACACGGAACACTGCCTAGCCACTGTGACACTTTTCGGAGTTGACAGTAGTATGAAAACAGCCGGCGCTGCGCACACCGCATAAAGTGCAACTCCAACAGCAATCAGTTGTAGCTCAAACTTAGCACACCACTGGGTTCTGTACCATGCGGGTGCAGAAAGGGCTACAATACGTTCAGATGTAATACACATTGTTGCAATAGTTGGCCAGAGGTATGCGACCAGAAAAAAATGCCACCAAGGTCTCAGCAAGCACGTACGGGCCGGGATTAAGTCAAAGTAGCTCCCGTTTGCCAGATAGGACAGTCTGAATGTACCAGCCGTCAACAGCGCTAGGCCGAAGCCCAAATCACCTACTGCCAGATAGGCGAATAGGCGAAATCGCTTGGATCTGAATGCGATATATAGGATGATAAGATTACTGACAATGATGATTGAACCAAATACGGTATAAGTAGTCATTTGCTGTGATATGGTATCTGTTGAAGACGCTGTGGTGGTTGTGTTGTTGTATAACATTGTTATTTCATTAAACTTAAATTGACTTAAATTAGGCGGCCCAAATGGTTGCTGTAAGGCAACAGATTGTTAAGGTTGTTGTTAAGGTTGTTTGACAGCACAATAGTTCCTCTGACAGATTCTGAGAAATGATAAGAACTGTGAAGCTTGAACTTTCCAAACAGGGTTCCACAATAGAAATCAGAGCTGAGAAGCAAGAAGCAAGAAGAAATAGCAGGCCAAATATCTTTCAATATTTAAGTAAAAGAATGCAGTCATTAAGGACTATGAACAAGTATGGTTAATTTCTTTTCTATGGTATTTTCTGGAACGTTTCATGTGTGGGCTGAAAGTGCAATGGAGTGTTGACGCAAGATCCCGATTCCACAACAATGGCTGCAAATGCAAGCTTAGTCAGCTGAGTTTAATCTTAGCTATCTGCTTTAATCAATATTTCAGGTTGGTAATTAAGGGTCCTATTCATAAAAGTAGCTGTCAAGTCTGGAGCTAAGCCAAGTCGACCACTACGACTACACGTATCACTTCCGCTTTGTAAGTTTTAGGTCATAAAACGACTGAATCAATTATGATATGATTACAAACTGGCCAAATTCAGATGCTGACGTTATAATTAAAAGGTACAGGCGAAATCTCTATATACTACATAGGAAACAGCAGTGCTGGAATAGGACCTGAATAAACATGTAGTTTTCTGATTTACTGGAGCATTTTATGGAGGATTTTAGTTCCAAAATCTGTGGATTATCCATTTCTTATTGCACCAGCCAGACAGCTGAAATTGAACAAGGGGGCAATATTGAATGTTTTGTATAAGTGGGGGATGAGACATCGTAAAATTAAGCAATATTATTAATATTAAATTAATGCTAAATATTAATATTAAACTAATTAATAATTACAATTTCTTCTGCTGATAAGATTTAGGCTGCCGACACTCACATTCAGGAATAAAATAGTGCTAAATGTTCCACCCACTTCTATTTAGTAGTGACAGTGCGGGTAACGGAAATATTGTTAACACCCGGAGCTGACGTAGTGTCCGAGACTTGGCCCTTTTTCCTGCAAAAATGTTGTAGTGCCAGACGCCGAAATTCAGAGTTGAGTGCCAAATATAGGTACAGATTTACACAAGAATTGACAGCAAACGATAGCAAACAATATCGTCGAAGCAGTAAATCAATGACGAAGAACTTCAAATCACCAGCCAGCATGTAGAAATTAGGTACAACCACAAACACCAGAGATGCTACAACAACTGCGCCCACTGAACGATTAATTCGCATTTGTCGTCTTAGAAATGCGGCATTATCGGGTACGTTTATACTAGAAAACCGTTTCTTTGCCAGCAGTCCCACGAAAATGTTTGCTATAACCGTAATCAAACCACCTATGGCTGCAACCGCAGTGTGAAATGTCGTATAGGATTTTCCCAGCGTTTTTGACATAGAGCATTGCTTTGACACCTTAACGCTTTCTGGAGCTGACAGTAGTATGTAAACTGCCGGCGCTGCGCACACCGCATACACCGCAACTCCCACTGCAATTAATTGCAGCTCAAACTTGGCACACCACTGGGTTCTGTACCAAGCGGGTGCACAAAGGGCTACAATGCGCTCAGAAGTGATACACATTGTTGCAATGGTTGGCCATAAGAAAGCTGCCAGAAAGCAGTGCCACCAAGGTGTCAGTAGACAGTTACGAGTTGGAATTAGGTCAAAGTAACTCCCATTTGCCAGATATACCAATCGCGGTGGGCCAGATAACAAAAACGAAAGTCCAAAGCACATATCACCTACTGCCAGATAGCCGAATAGACGAAATCGTTTGGATCTGAGAACGATATATAAAACGATAAGATTACTGGCAACGATTATCGCACCGAATACAATATATATGGTCATCTGTTCTGCAATTCCTTCCCTTGAGGAGGTTGCAGACGTTGTATTATTAGACGACATCAATGCAAAATCAAAGTTAACTTAATTAAGTTAATTTTATGAAGGTTCCCTACAATATCGGAAATGACGAAATTCACTCCAAAAAGGATTTCTACGTTAAACTTTTCCCAAGCTAGGACTCGTGACTAACCAGCCTGAACGTGTCAAGACTCAAGGCAAATTTAAAGCCATTCACACGTGTGAAACAATGTAATTTCGGTTGAAGTAATGAAAACAATCGTCGAAATTACAAATTCAAACAATGCTAAGTCATTAGGGAAAATAAGCAGCAGTATGTCAGAAAGTAATCAGGAGAGATGGTACAAACCAGTTGAGCTTAGTCAGAGCCAGAAACTGTTACTGAATTCAGAAGTTTGACAGGTCCAGTATATAAGTTCCATCTTCTGCAATGCAGTTTTTCGAAAATTTCTATTTTGTTGTTAGCTCGAGCTTGTTTTGTTACAGTAAGCAAATAAGACTAAAACTAGACTAAGCGCACTTGGTCGAAAGCATTACTACCAAAGTAAGGAAAGCACATCGTATGGGTGATGACTCGGCCGAGTCTTCTTCCCAAACTTGACGCACTGCGCATGTGCCATCTTGCGGCGGTGAATCCTTCCGACCACGTGTTCTTAGTTGACGTTACAAATCAAGATGAAATTTGATGAAACTTTCCAACAGATTATTTAAGGTGGTGATTCCTTTTGGGCACATATTGTTGGTTGGCGGCGCAAATCAAGATGAAATTTGACGAAACTTTCCGAAATACGTTCTTTTAGTGTTCTAACACCATCCGCGCAATCCCGATTTAAAAATTCGAGATTTCCGGTCAGGGCGGTTTTTCTCAATTTCTGAAAGTTTGGCAAACGCTATACGTTTATGACTATATTCATTGGAAAGATCTCGATGAATTTCATATTTTTGCTTTTTAAAGCAATGTTCTAGCTTTTCTCTACCGTGAGATATAGCCGATTTTCTTGCTTTGGCGTCGAAAACTCGTCATTTTTGCAAAAATCAAATAATCCATCATTTCTTGAACTATGCAAGCCGCAAAATCAAACTAAGGGCGTCGATCTGAAGGTCTCATAGGGGCAAATTATCCGACGGATGATCGTCTTCCAACAGCTATCCCGTAGTCTGCAATCATAAAAAATGTAGTTTTTGCAAAAACATCACCAATTTTTTTCCAAAGATTGTGGTGCATTCACCATGCAAGGTGGAGGGCTGCTACTTAACAAATGTGTTCTACACAAATATACCCAGGGACGTTTTTTTAGTTGCCCCGATTACTGCTTTCTAGCTAAAGTAATCGCATGACAAATTTGAAAAAATTAGGCAAAATACAGGTTACGCACACATTTCAGCTTATTTCTCCATAACGAATAGCGATTTCACAATAAATAAAAAATCGTCCCCAGCTATTTGATCGAGGTATCGAATGATGCAACCGATGTCTCGCGAAAAAATTTACTTGAGTCTGCAAAAAATCTGGAAAATTATACTTCTTCTAAAATGAGTTAAAAATATTTTAGAAACGCAACATTAATTTCATGGTATGCATTAAAAAGAGCAAATGTTAAGCTGCATTTTGATATAAAAATGGCTTCTTAACTCCAAGTAATGAATGAGTAATAGTGGTGCAAACTTTATGTGACCAAAGGGAATCACCACCTTAAGAGTTCTAACATCCTGCCTCATCCAAATTGACTTTTATCAAGAGTACATAATATAAGAGTGTGACAACTGGCAAGCACTCTCTTATAGAGATTCTTCATCAGATTAACAAAATAGGCTGCAGACGCTAAATGTGTCCGAGCTCTCAGAAAGGATAGATGGAAAATTGCGGTCTGCGTAGCTATAAAATTCAAGTAAAAACTTGAGAAATCAAGTTAAGTTTAGAATTTTTAGTTTTGCAGATTTTGATTTTATGTTGTAACATTTTTTAAATTTGTAACAGGTTTGAGTCAGTAAATACACCTACTGTTTCCTAATTTTTAAAACTTGATCTAATGCAAAAATAAGTATCATGTTAGAAATCTTCCCCATATAGTGCCTATATATACCAAAAATACGTAAAGCATTACACAAACTTAGCAAAGCACTGAATCTGAAACTTAGCACGATCTTGGCAGTTGACTTTGCAGGTTAACTATCTCCTGTTTAGTATATTCATTTCTCATGGCAAAAGTCATTTTGTCGAGCATTTGTTTCGAGCCATTATTTCAAATCGAACTGTTGAATAAATAGTCGTTACTAAAAATCCATCACCATAGTTGCTGTTCTTAGGAAGACAGTTATCAAACGGCTATTATCCTTTGAAATTGTCCGATGAATGCTGTGGGTTGGCCTAATGAGGGTCAAAGGAATTCACTCGTAAGCTCACGGCGTGGCCCGTAAGTGGTGCT
Organism: Trissonchulus latispiculum; assembly: GCA_030248195.1. Lineage (NCBI taxonomy): Eukaryota > Metazoa > Nematoda > Enoplea > Enoplida > Ironidae > Trissonchulus > Trissonchulus latispiculum. Next base: position 2,840 of record JASAND010004156.1, on the reverse strand, counting down.
CCCCGCAGACTGCAGTCAAAGAGGCGGAAAGACGAAGACCATGGACAGAAACATGATCCCGAAGCAAAACTACCATACGGTTATTGGCACCAAAGCACCACAGTCACGCCCAAGGCAGTAGCACTTAGCAGTCCTTAATCCCAGAGAGTACATAATATATAAGAGTGTGACAGCGGTCAAGCTCTCTGTTATCAGCTCTAGGTACATGCTGTGTTCGCTAACGATTAACCCCCCCCCCACAATCGTGGATGCTCACTTTGTAAAATCACTGTCTTTTTGATTACCAGTATTAGTCCTAGTTCGCAGGTAGAGAACAGCCTCGTTTACTAATTAAATTGTCGCATAAGACAACAGTTCTTATAGAACCAAACCCTTGGTCCCGCAACGGGTAGCAAGCCAGGTTATACAGTGTGTAAACCTAAACAGCAACTACACAGGCTTTTGGATTTGATTGCACCTCCTAGAAGCGACAACCGACCGGTTTCAACCGAAGCAACACACAAGACTGAGAAAGTTCAGCTTTTTCCAAGTTTTTAAAACCTAAGCACCTAGTAAGAAAACTCACATTCCCAAGGAATATTAAGACAAAAATAACTATTAGTAATATGTTTAGCACGAACCCACCGAGTAGGCATTTCACGAAGTACAGAGCAAGATGCTTAATTCCAAGAATTAAAGCTTGCAAGGCAGTCAAAAATAGCTTGGACTTTAACAGCGAACACCCCTTCAAATTCAGCACACTAGTCAAAACATAGCAATAACAGAACTGGATGCACGTCAGCACCATCTAAATAGCAGACTATTGAACTTGCTATAAAGTCAAACGAAAACACCACGAGTAGCTAGTAGATTTAAATATAGGTTTTACACACCTTCCCTCTTAGGAAGATGGCACCCTCCAGGGTGACCAGTATTGAAGATTTAATGCAAATAGGACCAAAAATACAAAATTTAACTAGTTTTAAAATTTATCCAGAGGCTAAGCCCTAGGCCAACCTCTTCTGCAACAGTACCTTAGCTCTAAGCTGGACAGAAACAGTAATTACAAGAGTCTGCTCTTGCAGATCTCTAGAGGAGTGAATAAATGCACCAACAATTTGGTTACAGTACTAGAAAATTTGCAAAAATAAAGTAAAAGTTGCGACATAGGTGGCATTTGCATATGTACAGTAAAAGCTAAGTCAAGGGATGTTGACCGTCCGTTAAAGTTAATTGTTAACCATCTGAACCAGGGCCTCCAACCAGTCGTGGACTGCCAGAGGACTAGGATGTAGACCATCAGGATAGAACTGTGGCCATGTATGCGGAGGATAGCGTCGGACGTTTTCGGGAAAACGGCAGACACGGAATCCACGCAGTGCCGATTGATGAGCTAGATCCGAGTTGATGACGTCGATCCGTGACATTTGATCGCGGTCGTTTCGTGGACCAAGGGTATTCAGGATCACTTTTGAGGCTCCGAAACGGCGAATACAGATATCGATCAGATCCCGAAAAATCAAGATGACATGATCCAGGGAATCACCGTTGATAACATTATTGATCCCACCAAAAATGACCACATAGTCCACCGTAGATGGAACCAGGCCGTCCAGGATGTACAGGACGATGGCCTCCAGAACTGACCCGGACTTTCCGAGTAGTTTGATCGTATCCGGCACGACAGGTTCGAACCTGCGTACCAGAGAATCGCCAAGGAATACCACGCTGGCATCCTCAATAGCACCCGGAACGGAATTCACGGACAACGATAACCTGAAGCCCTGCTCCACCGCCAGCCCATACCGACCATTTCCGCGAAGCTGTCGGTGAGGATGACGGTAGAGCTTATCGAGGGTGGCACCGTGAGCCAGCTGTCGCTCCGATTCGTCGAGTAGGATCACCTTATACCCTTGATGTGCCACCAATTCCGCCTGTGCCCCAACAGTCGGTACCTGCTGAGCCAGCCGCATTGCCATGTACTGGACAGCGTACTCGCTGTACTGAGCAAAGGCAAGCGACTTACTGGGGGCCTGGGTGGTAATCTGACGCCACAAAAGTTCCGGGTCACCATGGATAGCAATCATATTCATGGCAGGCCCGCCCAGATAGACCAGAACTGATGCCAGGCCCGCCGCTATGGAGTGAGGCCCATCGAAACCCGAAATGTCCCGGAAAAATGGCAAAGGGTCGGTGGAGTTGTAGGCGGGATGCAGACAGTCAAATGGACCGCCCACCAGTATCTCCCTGTGACCGCGCTGATTCGTGATGAAGGTCACCTTCTGAGGTAGGTCGGGTGGCAGCGGTTTAGTCCCGAATTCGACCGCTGGTGATATTTCCGGAGCAGGTGCGGCGGCAACAACCGCAGCTGCATTGGGTTCGTCAACTGGGGCGCCGATGTCCTCATACAGCTCGTCCATTTGGTCCACCTGAGCTGCCGCGGCGGCAGGATCAGGTTCAGCTGCTAACGGCTCAGCAGCTCGGGCACCCTGAATATGTGGGTCGACCTCAGGCTCCCGTTCCGGCGGTTCGTCAGAATTTGGCTGATCGTCGATTTTTCCAACCTCATCCACCATTTCTTCGACAGCCTCCGCAATTTGGTCTGGAGGGGAAGGAGATGACTTCGTTCCCAGGACCAGTTCCTCATCCTCCGTCTCATCCAAAATCTCGATTCCTTCCACATAGTCCAACTCGGTCACATCCGAATAGGTCGGAGAGGCAGACATTTCCAAAATAAATGAAATAAGTTCAAATAAGAAATAATCCGTAAGAAAAGGCAAGAATTTGGCAACTAAAAATAAACAAATGAGAACACAAATAAAACAAATTATCATAAGAGAATGGAATAAACAGAAATTTTG
>JASAND010004155.1:0-10099 GCA_030248195.1 Trissonchulus latispiculum | reverse complement strand
AAAATTAGGTCCTTCGGCGAGACGCTTGTAATCTAGCTTCTTCTAATCGAAGCGAACGAAAGCGAACTCTTCTCTCTCTCTCTATTCTAGCTACGTCACCTGTGAACTTAAGGTGCTGGTTCGGGTATTTGCATCAAATCCTTTGGTTCACTCCTGCTCATTTTATGACATTTTGAAAATGACACCTACATTTTGCTTTTGGACAACCATCCAAAACTTTTCCAAAAGTTTGGACCGATGTAACTTTTGACTGGGTTGGGCTAGAAACGTTTTGCAAATATCTTCAATGATAGCAACTCTTCCTCTTTGCACACAGCAAAAGTTAGACAGGTCTGATGCACCATTAGTCTGGCACATTGCCAAACGTGGCGGGGAAAAATCCACTTTGGGGGGGGGAACCCACCCACATTTTTTTGAAAAATTTTCAACAACTCAACAGGGAAATAGTCAGAGACTACAGCACGGCACTATCGAGCACGCTGCGTCATCCTATGCGGTCAGATTCGGATAAATTTGCTTACCTGGCTTGCTAGAGGCTAAAAATCCTAAAAGTGCATTTCGCTGCTGGAGGGCCCAGTACACGTCCAACTGTGGATTTTAACAGCCAGTTCTACGTAAAAAATGATTCCCCACACGATGGACTAATAAGTTTTATCAAATTACTTGGTTTTTGGCATTTTTCAAAAATCGCCCTATGTTTATGTGTTAAACATTATGAAACCTGTCCAGTTGATGCTGCATTTTCAACGGCACATGAGATCTCAAAAAAGCTATATACTTAGATAGGGTTTTTGTTTATACTAACTAAAAAGTGCTGAAATTTACACAGAAAGTGTCAGAATTGCGCTACGACAATTTTTAAGACCTGTAAGGGTGGGTTTATCCCCCCCCATTTGGGATTTTTACCCATTGGGTTGTTCCCCGCTACTTTTTGCATTATACCGGTCTAACGGTACAACCTAAAGAAGTGCAAATAGGCTTACAAGAAAGTTCTAAGTACGAGTACGATAGTATATAAAGTTCATAGCTAGCCCTATAATAAAATAGTTCCAGCCAAAATCCCAAAATGTGAATTTCCCCCCCCCCCCATGGCTATAATAACAAGAAAACAATTTTTGAACATGTATATATTTCTCAAAGAGTAGGAAATCTAAGAAAAGGCGACCAGGTCAGGGTTAAAAACAAACGTTTACGGGAGGACTATTCTGGGCTTATTTTAGTCCAAAAAAGGGGGGGGCGACGGTCGCCCTCACTATTGGGGGGGGGAGGTAGAAAAATTAGGGATGGAATAAATAGTCTAAAACTTCCAAGACTAGGGTCCAAGGGGTCGACCCCCTTTTGGGATAACTAAATGGAAAATTTTTGCTATTTTTATGGCAAAAACAGCTATTTTTAAAAAATTTTCGCGCCGTCGGCGCGATAATTTCGAAATTAACGTCCAATGTACCGCTTTTGGGCAAAACTGCAAAAAATTTTCAAGTTCTGGGTGGCTCCGCCCCCCAGACCCCCCGTTGCATTTTACCGTGGACCCCCCCCCATTTCAAAATCCTGGGTGCGGGCCTGTTCCAAGATACAGTAAAAATAACCTGTTTTCTACATGTATTGCTATAACTATGCTGAAAAGTGCTCAAAAATTGAGTTTGAGTACAAAATAGCCGATTTTTGACCAAAACATTCCGGCGAAGCCGGAAAAGTTTTGAAAAGAGTGAGTGAGGAGGTGGGGACCCGAAAAGTGGGGTGCCCCCCGCCCCCTCAGTAAAGTATACCCAGCTATTTTTTTGTGAATTGCTCATGAAGAAACAAGTTCGCCTCGATATTTTGAGAAAACCTGTGTGCTACACGGTGGGAGTCAGAAATATTTGTCGACAAGTTCGCAAACTCAGCAATAAAGTCGAAAAATTGTGCTTCAATAAATTTGGACACATCTTGACTGTTGGCGTTAGAAGTAGATTTGCTTGAAGGGACTTACTCCAGTACTGTTTTCATACATTCAAGTTACGAATATATAAATTTAATTAGCAGCGAAGCCGCGAAATTTTTGTTTCTAGTTAGCTTTACTTTCGTCGGTTAATTTTCTTATTTCCGAATCCTGACGGGGCATGCGGCCGCATGCCCCGCATGCCCCCTGGCTGCGCCCCTGATATATATATAGTACACTCCGACACAAGGTATATAATTTTTGAATTACAGATCACCTCAGATCGAAATTTTTTTACATAATAACACTAGGGACTATGTTCTATTTATTAATGAGAAGAAAATTTTCCTATCTGCATCCTGAGATTTGCTCCGTGGGTGATTTTTTTGCGAACCCGTGATGTTTTTGAATTCGTTAACAAAAAAATCACAAATTCTTTTATTACTCTCGCTACACAAGTGCTATCGGCATGAAATTTGCAGCATATATAGAGAGGGTCATTACCAGTTGATATATACATACCAAAATTGTTTCGATCGGACTTCATTTGCGAAAATGGCAGCAAAAATTCGATTTTTGATTTTTTTATTAACCTTGCTATACGCTTTTAATTCTACAAGTATACGTATATTGTCAGACCTGGAAGTGTGGTTTCAGTCCAAATAGGAAGATGTGCGATAAGGAGTAGGCAAAAAGCAAAAGGTTTCCTCGATCGGACCCGGATGGAAGAGGACCCGGTTTCCGTCCAGCGTAACAATTCGACAGCAAATACGTATGTGCACATGACGTTTTCTGTTGGAATGCGTGTTCAATGGTTTCTGGTTTTGCTTACTTCTTTTTGGTCAGTCACGGGGCAACCAGTGATTTTTTATATATGGCGAAAAGCAGTACAGCGAAATCTTCCGGGGTCCTCTTCAGTTACAACATACATTCAATGGTATATATTATGTTCCGAGTCTGGTGGTAGCTGAAATGAGACTGTCCGACCGTTTAGAATTTGTGATAAGTGGTGGAAAATTTGAGCATTCACTCCTCCGCAATTCGTATCTTAGCTGCTGTGGTGAGTAAGTACAACTGCAGGCATACATTATGTACTTATGTACCATACAATTGGATATATTGAAACAACTTTTTTAGTTTCCTATGGCACTACAGAGGCTCGATTTTGAAATATTTCGACCATTATGGACTGCGATTCTTCAGAGTGAATCAAAGCCTCCCAAAGGATTTGGAAAATTTTTTGAACCAGACAAGCCTTCTACTTCAGACTCTGAAGGTTTGCTGTAACTCTTGCATACTATTAATTTTCTATAATTTTTCTATTACATAGTAAATATATATATCATAGGGGTCGCGGGAGCGACCCCTATAATATGTATGAAAAGTGGTTGGAGACAGTGTAAAATAAGCTGCGCAGAAGCTGCGCAAAATCCTGAGCAAATCCTGCGCAGATTTCATGCGCAAATTGTCGAGCACATCGAGTTTAGGATGTCTGTGAAGTTTCAGCCCCGTATCACTTACCGTTAAAAAGTTGCTCCCCGGACCGGTTATGGCGGCGATGTTTTTTTCCGGTTTCTCCTATTTGATGGTTGTATTGTACATAATGTTCGCCGCTTTCACGTGATCTGCAGCGGTGGGCCAACCTAAAGGGCTATGGGGTCTAGTAGTACCCTTTAAACAATTTAAGAATCACAACTTTTTTGCGCCGCAGCTGCGCCACATCGCCGCAGTGGCGCCGCAAAGTCGGCTCATAGCGAAAAGTTACCATTTTTGTGGTCGTCGCTCAGGTCGATTGTTACGAGGTGGAGCTGGTTTCTTTTTATATTCAGAAATTACATATATTGAACTAACTAACGGTCCAGGTTGCGTTTCTCTGTCACTTCCCTAGCGACCACAGCGACCCGTCAAAGATGGCGAAAATTCGAAAAATGAAAAATCGAAATTTCTCGCTATCTATTTAACTTTGAAAGCTCAAATCTTCCATACAATGGTTTTCTGGCACGGAGAATCGATTCCCGCAGTCAGTTTTACCGTCAGACCCACCCATCTTGCTGGGCTGGTTTCACTTTGCCTTCGGGAGGGTCAAGTCGGAAACCGTTTCCTGGAGGTCCATAGTAGGCTCTACCTGGCCTCTCAAAACTTTGTCTATAGGGGTTTTCTGGTGTGCCCAGCTCATTCCCGGTATCCGTTTTGCCGTCCGACGTGTCTATGTTGCTGGGCTGGTTCTACTTTGCCGTCGGGAAGGTCAAGTCGGAAACTGCTTCCTGGAGGTCCGTAGTAGGCTCTACCTGGCCTCTCAAAACTTTGTCTATAGGGGTTTTTTGGTGTGCCCAGCTCATTCTCGGTATTCGTTTTGCCGTCCGACGTACCTATTTTGCTGGACTGGTTCTACTTTGCCGTTTGAGGGTCAGTCGGGTGGGAGGGTCAAATGGTCGAAAATAAAGTTTTTCAAAAGTGGTCAAATTTGGTATCAAATGAAAGCCCTAAGTGAGCTGAGCAACTTTTGTCATAGAACTGCGTACCCAAAGTGGCTAGAGTGCTGTGGTGGGGTGGGGTGGGGACTTAGGCGATTTTGGGTCAAAAATAAAATTTTTCATAAGTGGTAAAATTTGGTATCAAATAAAAGCCCTACGTGAGCTGAGCAACTTTTGTCATAGAACTGCATACCCACATGGGCTGTAGCGTGCTGTGGTGGGGGGTGGGGTGGGGACTTAGGCGATTTTGGGTCAAAAATAAAATTTTTCAAAAGTGGTAAAATTTGGTATCAAATGAAAGCACTAAGTGAGCTGAGCAACTTTGGTTATAGAACTGCATATATACCCAAAGTGGCTGTAGAGTGCTGTGGTGGGGTGGGATGGGGAGGGGGACTTAGGCGATTTTGGGTCAAAAATAAAATTTTTCATAAGTGGTAAAATTTGGTATCAAATGAACAGCTTTTCGCTCCCCCCTCTACGTGAGCTGAGCAACTTTTGCGGTGTCGGATTTATGCCTTTCTCAACCCCCCCCCCCCCCCCCCCCCCCCCCCCCCCGGAAGTTAAATTGGCCCAACACACATATTATCCCCTTTTGTGCGGAGCATTTTTGTTACTTGTATATATATATATATACACACACAATTTGCGTAAATATTGGTGTAAACGTGGTTAATTCCGGCAGAGTGCTGGCCCGACTATTTGGGACCTGGTGTAAAACAGAGCTAATTTGAATTTTATTTTGGATATGTTTGTAAACTCAAATTTACTATATTCTGATTTTGTACAGTAGCGTGCAGACAGAACTGCCACTTGATTGCAGATTCTAGTGCAACTAAATTTCGTATATAAGTTTCAGGAAAGAGTTCATCCGAGCCTGAATCTAAAAGTGGTGGTGAGCAGAGAGATCCGAAAAAGCCTGACGAATCCAGTTTCCCGTTTGATTTTTTTAAGAAAACTGCCGGAGGGTAAATTTGTCTCTAGTGCGTCGTCTTGTCGGCATATCTATCAGGTAGTTAGTGCACAATAAAAATAGGGACCAATTTTTGGAAACACTGTTTTAGAGAGAGTGTCCGTGCATGACACTTTATTGAGCACTTTTATTTTTTAGACTTACAACTTTAGATTTGCAAAACGGTTTTGGTAGAACGATGCTCCTAGTGTAATTTTTGTGTTTGTCAGCTATTTCTTGTCTTGTGTGCAGGATTCATGTCTTTGCAATTGTAACTGCAATGTTTTGCGTTCTTCCTTTGTAGCCAGACGTTTAAAGGTGAGCAGATCTTTGGTAAAGGCGGGGATGATCCAAATAAGCAGTGGTATCCGCTGGTGGCCTTCGGAGTGCTCCTGGCGGTGGCATTCTACTCTTTGTCAGAAATGCGCTATCAGGAAGTCACTTGGACAGAATTTGTCAATGGGTTTCTAGCTAGAGGAGCGGTAGGTTACTCTTTGGCAAAGTTATGTTACGAAAATTAATGGCTATATTGATATTATTTTTCTGAACTAATTTCTTCGTGATGAGCTGCGTTTAACCATATTCAACATGACTTTGTCTCTACTTGGTTTTTGTTTGTTAGGTTGAGAAAGTCGAAATAGTTAACAAGAAATGGGCCCGTGTGATTCTTGCGCCAGGCTTTCAAGTTGGACAGGTTATTTTTACTTTTGATATCCATGTTCCTGTTCCAGCCTGATTAAGTTGGTGACCCTTTGAATGCATTGTACATTCATGCGAATTTTTCGCAGATGCAGTTAGACTTTAGATTTTTGTCAGATACATCTCAGATATTTCTTTAGTCGTTATTAATTTGAGTCGCTTTCAATTTGGAAGCATTGGCAGAAACTATGCAAAATGCATTCTGAACTTAAGGGGGGGTCACTTTTTTGCCGATTTTTCTACCATCTCCGATTTTGCTCATTTTCACATATTTTGTAGTCCCCATGGGTCCGCGAAAAAAGACAAAAGCGTTTTCTGAAATATTGCTTCTATCGTTCTGTACAGGCCCTCAAAGGTGACCTCGACATGTGTTAAACATAGGAAAATGAAAAAGTTAGGTTAAAAAGTTTGTGGCAGAAACTTTTTTCGTTGTATAAGAGTCAGAACTCTGAAACCTTTTCAGAACCATTAAGGACATATTGTAGAGTGCAGCTATCTTCTCTGAAGCGATTCTGTTCAGTATTGTATTTTTGGCGAATTTTTAAAGTCAGAATTTTGGAAAATCGGCCATTTTTGGACCATGAAAAACAGGACCTATGGTACTCTTTTGCTTGTCCTGCACGATTGGCAAAAGTTACAGAAACGGCCAATAGATAGCTGCACTCTACGCATAAAACCACGTCTTATGAAAGTACTCGCATGTTTCTATCATCTACAGTAAGCTCAAAAAACTTGCCAAAAAAACAGCAAATTTTGCTAAAAATGGCCATTTTTCATAATTTTCACATCCTTTTGATAATTTCTCACTCATTATGTGGTAAAAAATCACCAAAATTGGCAGATTAATTAATATATATATATATGTCTGTCACATAATGTGGCCAAAACAAATGCGTCAATATTGAACATGCTGATGTGGCGGCACCTTTGATCTTTATAGGTGAAAAATGTCAATTTTAAAATTTTTCCGAATATAAACAAAATGGGTATCAATCGATAGCTAATGTCACGAGGAGCAACTTTTCTCATACAATCATGGGTCTAAAATGTTGTCTGTGCAAGATAAAACGAGTTAAAGTTATACTGGGCAGTCCTGCACGGTTAGGTCAGTGCAGCACTCAAACATGCATTATGAACGCCTGGATAGCTGGCCTTGAGCCACGTCTGCACTTAAATATTAGCTTAGTAAAGGCTTTAATTTGGTGTATTGGTTAACCCTGGTTTCGATCGCGCTTGGTCTCCACCTGACCTTGCAGGGCTCATCACCGGAATTTTCAAGTTTTCCGGCTTTGAACCTGAATAACTCTGTCACAGTTTGATTTCGAAAGCTAATATTCTAAGTTATTTTTTAGAACATATGGGGGCATAATATTATGTGTGAAAATGAGCGAAATCCGTGACTATCGATTTTTGACCAAAGTGACCCCCCCCCTTACTTGGACTGTGATGTTTCTGGTATCCTTCTATAGTGTTTATCATAGGGGTCGCGGTAGCGACCCCTATAATATGAGTGAAAATGGTCGAATGACCGTGTGAAACAAGGCTGCGCAGAAGCTGCGCAAATTCCTGCGCAGATCCTGCGCAGATTGTGTGCGCAAAAAATTGTACGTGTCGAGTTTAGTATGTGTGCGAAGTTTCATCCCCGTACCACTTTCCGTTAAAAAGTTATGCCAAAAATCGCTTACGAGAGTGATGTTTTTTTCCGGTTTCTCGCTTTTGATGTCTCATAAGGGGGTTTTGTAGCTTGAATAACTACAGATAGAAAAATTTTTGCCTATGAAACCCATATATATTCTTGTAGTACAAATCAAAAATAAGAAAATAAGCTAGTTTTTATGACTCCCAGGGCCGGAAAAATTTTTGGCTGGGGGCCAAAGTCGGCCAAAACGCTAACATGGCCAAAAAGTATGCTTCAAAGGCGCCTTAATAAGTCAGATTGGGCTATATATGGGGCAATACTGACTATATGGTTAAACAGTACACATATCGGGGTCGTTCAAATGCTATATGATTTTCCGTCTTCGTGCGTAATTTTTCGGTACTGGCCGGCCAAAGTTGGTGAATTTTGGGTCGAACTTTGAACTTAATTTTTTCGCTTATTTTGCTACATGGGTGGCTCAAATTTTGCATACAAAGGTTTTTTGGGACGGAGAATCGATTCCCGCTATCAGTTTTGCTGCCCGAGTAACCCAAGTTGCTGGGCTGGTTCCACTTGACCGTCTGAGGGGTCATGTCGGTAACCGCTTCCCGGAGGTCCATAGTAGGCTTTTCTTTGCCTCCCAAACTTTGTCTATAGGGGTTTTCTGGTGCGCCCAGCTCATTCCCGGTGTCCGTTTTGCCGTCTGACCCACCCATCTAGCTGTGCTGGTTCCACTTTGCCGTCTGGAGGGTCCGGTCGGTACCGACTTCCGGGAACACCATATAGGACTATACATAGCCCGACAAAACATTGTCTATAGGGGTTTTCTGGTGCGCCCAGCTCATTCCTGGAATCCGTTTTGCCGTCTGACCCACCCATCTTGCTGTGCTGGTTCCACTTTGCCATCTGGAGGGTCAGGTCGGTGGGAGGTCATGGGGTCAAAAATGAAAATTTTCAAAAGTGGTCAAATTTGGTACCAAATGAAAGCCCTAAGCGAGCTGAGCAACTTTTGTCATAGAACTGCATGTTCAAAGTGGCTGTAGAGTGCTGTGCTGGGGTGGGGTGGGGACTCAAGCGATTTTCGGTCAAAAATGAAATTTTTCAAAAGTGGTCAAATTTGGTACCAAATGAAAGCCCTAAGCGAGCTGAGCAACTTTTGTCACAGAACTGCATGCTCAAAGTGGCTGTAGAGTGCTGTGGTGGGGTGGGGTGGGGACTTAGGCGATTTTCGGTCAAAAATGAAATTTTTCAAAAGTGGTCAAATTTGGTACCAAATGAAAGCCCTGAGCGAGCTGAGCAACTTTTGTCATAGAACTGCATGCTCAAAGTGGCTGTAGAGTGCTGTGGTGGGGTGGGGTGGGACTTAGGCGATTTTCGGTCAAAAATTAAATTTTTAAAAAGTGGTCAAATTTGGTACCAAATGAAAGCCCTAAGCGAGCTGAGCAACTTTTGTCATAGAACTGCATGTTCAAAGTGGCTGTAGAGTGCTGTGGTGGGGTGGGGTGGGGACTTAGGCGATTTTCGGTCAAAAATGAAATTTTTCAAAAGTGGTCAAATTTGGTACCAAATGAAAGCCCTGAGCGAGCTGAGCAACTTTTTGTCATAGAACTGCATGCTCAAAGTGGCTGTAGAGTGCTGTGGTGGGGTGGGGTGGGGACTTAGGCGATTTTCGGTCAAAATGAAATTTTTCAAAAGTGGTCAAATTTGGTACCAAATGAAAGCCCTGAGCGAGCTGAGCAACTTTTGTCATAGAACTGCATGCTCAAAGTGGCTGTAGAGTGCTGTGGTGGGGTGGGGTGGGGACTTAGGCGATTTTCTGTCAAAAAATGAAATTTTTCAAAAGTGGTCAAATTAAAGTGGTTGTGGAGTGCTGTGGTTGGCTTGCTTGCTACCGTTGAAAGATATCTATACATACCTTCATGAGCATACATATATAAAATAATAGAAAACAAGAACAAAAAGTGCTCCTTCGTCGCATGTAAAATACATATGAGTCTTCGTAGGCAGGTTGTACATAAGCAAAAACTAGCCTGTAAAATACATATGAGTTCCGTAGGGAGGTTGTAAATTAAGGAAAACAAGTTGCAACCGCTTAACATATGAGCCTGTCCTACAACGAGGCTCATATTGGCGTCACAGTGCATTCCACATTAAAGCCTCATTAAAGAACCTCAGCTTCATCCACATTACGGAAAAATGAATAGACGTCATGGCCCAGGACTGAAGTGAACTACGACTGCTCAAGCTGAACTGTATATACATGCAACCTGTTTCCTGAAACACTATGGCACACCTCTAATGCATTCTCGAAACACTTTCACATTATCCATACGTAGTATGCGTTCCCAGTTGGCTGTGAGTCAGAGCGCCTCATGGCGTACCGTATTGAGCATATGCACACTATAATGACTGATTAACAT
>JASAND010004154.1:0-50742 GCA_030248195.1 Trissonchulus latispiculum | reverse complement strand
TTGGCCGAAGGCGAAGTTGAGGGCTGCAGAAGTTCATGTTGTAGGCTTTTCAATGCAAGGATAGCGCGTTTTTTTCGTTTTCCAACGCCTCATAAAGTGAGATGGTATTGGCCCCGGGGAGGCTCCCCGCCGGCTGCTGCGCCGGCACGAAAACAGTGGAGGGTAGATTTTGCGTCAGACGAGAGTTTGTCTCCGGCCAAACCGTGTGACATTTTGGCAGAAGTAAAGATGCTCTGCGTAGGCCGAGAAAATGTTTGGCCGACAGATTTTCAGCGTGCAAGCTGCGGAGCAGCAGGCGGAACTACAGGCCAAGGCCGAGTTCTCGCTGATCATTCTCAGATCTTCTTGTAGTGAGAATGGTACTTGTGTCGAGGCACGACTTGCACCTTCATTGGAGGCTCAGGCTTCGAGTTTGAGAAAAATATCAGAGTTAGTGGGTGGTGGGGGCGAAGAAGTAGTTCCCTGAAGCAAATGTTGCAGTTAGGAGTGTACAAGTGCTTCTCACTTGCAAACTTTGATGTGGGAGAGCTCTAGTGGAGGCGTGCTTGAGAGACGTCTCTAATGCGATCTTGGTATTACCTCGACTGTATTCAAAGTTACCCACAACTTATGTCTGGTGAGATACAGATATCTGGAATCCGGATCTTGGCATTGTCAGGTGATGAAAGATGCCGGAAGTGTGCTGGTTGCAAGGTGCAACCACTCAAACAGGCGTGTCTTCAGAATGGAAAATGTGTCAGGCCGACATGTACTGCTTGCAGGGGTTTAGATGAAGTCGTGCCAGATGCGAAAAGTTGCCGAAGTTGTAGGCCAAACAAGGAGGCAGAAAAATCTCTGATATTTGCAAATTTAAAACAACAAACATTGTTTTCTTTGTTTGTGTTTTAAATTGTGTATTGCTTCTTACCTAGGTTCTGTAGTCAGATTTTTGAGCCATTCAGGTGGAACGTCGTGTTCTGGGGGGGGGGGGGGGCGCGTGATGGCCGCTCCGCCAAACAGGTAGTGCAAGTCCGCCAAGAGACGCATAATTGTGAAAGTGATCTACAAGGCAATAGGCTGCTCATTTGCACGTTTTCTTGGGCGAAATATGCAATTTTCAAATAAATTGTAGACGATGTTAAAAACTCAACAAGTTTTGTGCGCAAAATGTGCGTATTTGTGAAGATGAATTTGCAAAAATTTTAGAAATATCTTCACACTTTCCCATTTCAATACATACTTGGGACTTTTCTTATCTCCAAAATTAGCGTCTGCAAAAGCACAAAAATTGGCGCACAAATTTCTTCTCGTAAATATTGATGAAATTCCAAGTTATTTTCGCGTTTAAGTTTTCGTACAATTTTGTGCCGTTTTAATTTGATCGACCCATTAAACCTAAAAATACATTCGCTAACTTTCAAATAACAAGTAGTTAAAATTTCCGAAGAAATTGGGCACAGCTGTATTAAAAATGGTTGCGTTTTTTCAAAATACACGCCCAAAATTCAGAAACAAAAGCAATTTTCAGACACTAATTGTTGTAATCCACCAATCAGCAGAGCAATTGCAGAAATATGTCTTGCCGTGGACTGGGCTGTGCGGCGACCGATTTGGCTGTCAAAAGACTTCAGGGTCTAGAATTCGCCTGGCTTTTGCCGTTTCCGGCTCAAATTTGCCGGAAAAGTCCGTCATTTTAAAATTGCATTGTTAGACGGGAAAAATTCACGTCACTAATGGTGACGCTTGGCGTCAGTGGCAAAGGTACCCAGCATCCGCTGGTCGCGGAAGTGAAGGATAAAGTAGACCCCCAGAAGTCCAGACTGACAAAAACGGTAGACGCCTTTAACGAAAAGGAAACCGAAAGCAAAAAAGGGTAGACCCCTTCAGCGATTTTTTGATCAATAAATTTAGCATTTTTTGCCAAATTTTAGCGAAGTTCTTCAAAAATTCTGAAAATCGCCAAAAATTGTCAGTTTTTCGGTCATAAACGTTAAACATTGCAATTCTGATTAATTTCTGGCCGACCCCAAATCGGAAACTTTGTGCAAACCCTCGCCGAAAATGTGCAGACCCCGCCAGAATCGGATCTCCGTGCACGTACATCCATGAAGCCAATTTTTCCATACCGGCGCTTGAGCTTTTAGGTATCGAGTTGGAACTAGCACGGAGATAATCAGGTTGTTTAGAAGAAAATGTTTTTTTGCACCAAGTTTGAGAAAGTTCCATTCATAGTTGAAGTACCATTTTAGTGCCTAGTTTCGCCGCTAATGTTGGGGTACCCGGGCAAAGTTTCCGCCCCGCCCGCGGCCGACAATTCGATAGTCAACTGATACCTCCGCAAAATTCGCAAAATTTTTCGAGTTACTGTAAAGGTTGTCCTATTAAAATGTCAATAATTAAAAAATAAACTTTGATTTTCAATTACTTTGCCACATTTTAACATATTGTCTGTTTTTTTTTGAAAGTAGTTCGGAAATAGTACTCAACGTAGCTTTAATTTTTTAAAAATCGCTAGTTCTTGCCAAACTAAGAATTTTTGCATTTTGGCCTAAAATGTAATATTGTACAATAAAAAACGTATTATTTAAAAACGTTTTTCGCCGGGTTGCGCGTGCTCATATCATGTTTGTCTGCGTCCCATTATATTGCTAATAGTTATGACATGTTGATATTGGGATTATTTTCATTTTCCTAAAACAAACGTTTTTTGCCTTAGTCTTGCAGACGTGGCAATTCGAACAAGGTAAGACTTTGAACAGGGCACTATTCTTCCAAAAGCCTGCCAGTACGCTTGTATGCGCGGCTTGTTGAAAAGTAATGGCAAAGCCATGTCCAAGACCAATCCCACGCGCTCAGGACAGTGTTGTGTGGTACCAGTGGGTTGGAGTTTCAGGTCAGAGCGCGTCACCAATCACTGTCCAAGTTTTGCTAAATGTTTGAGGCTATTTCACTGGGGTAGGTTCTACATTTGCATTGAATTTATATTTTTTTACTTTGATTATGTTTTGAATCCGTTTTATGATGTTCCAAATCGCAACAAACTTCCAACTCTCGATTATTGTAACACTTCTAGTTGTGGGCTCTCTTCGTGCATAATCTTGCTGAGCAGATGTCAAGCGTGCTGTTGCTGGGCTTGCTGATACGTGGTAAATGGTAAATAGAACAAAATGAGTTGTGCTGGTACAAAAGTGGGTTTTGGTGACCCATAGAATTAAATATCACTATAAACTGGAAAGGCACAGACCTCCATATTTGAGCAAGTTTGAAGCAGCTGCTTTGATTTTCTCAAATTGTAGTGCACAAGTCTTCCAGGTATGCAAGTTTCTTCTCGTGTTGGGGAGATTGTTACTACAGTGATCTCAAATAAAACATTCAAAACCTAATCTGCATTGCTGTCTGTAAATGCCCCAAGTTATCATGTGCTACATAGATTACAAAATCTGAAAACTCTATAAACAAAGCTCAATATAAACATTTTCTCTGAAACTTTTGAGGATTCTGTCTCCAAGTATCCTGAATAAAAACGTGGTTCAATTTTATCATCAGACTTATGTTTGTACTGCAAAGCTCATGCTAAAGCTCTTCTTCACAGACTTTCCTGATCTGAATAAAAACAGTAGTGAAAAGTGCTTGAAAATTGCTTATGTATAAAATATCGTACTTCAACTTCACAGCTCAAAAAGTTTTTCTGTGCCTTTTCAACTTTGTATTGTACACTATATAAAAAGCTTTTTCAGTGTTTTTGGTGAAAAATCTGAAAATAATTACACTATAGAAAGAAAGTGTTGCCTTTTTTTAAAATCCGGGAAAATATCTCAAATTTATTAATTAAAGAATTAACGTTTTCTGCAAGTTGGTTTGGTGAAAATCTGAAAAATCAAGTATTTTTTAAAAGATTGAAAGTTGCGATTGTGGCTCACTGTAAAATTTAAAACAACTCAATTTAAAACGACCAGACTTCAAGATCCGCCATCCTCGAAAGCAAAGACCCACCACCGAATACATATATACAATTGCTAAATATCATATGTTTAGTCGTTGTAGATCATAAGCAACACAACATGTTTACGATCGCGTTTCTGGATATATAGAATAATTTTGTCAAGGCCATGCTGAGATTGGCAGTCGTGGAGAAGGGCACCCAAAGCCACAGCAAATTTTTGAATTCAAGCAAATCTGAAGTTTGTTTTTTCCGAACACTTTACGGAAAAGTGTTGGAATTTTTTTGAATATATCGCGGGTAAAATTTCCTATTACCTCGCGGCAACCCGTGGGTACCCGCTTCCCACTTCCCCACCTCTGGTTCATCACTGTAGATTTAGAAGAGTTTAATATCTCATTTTTGCTCGCCCCCGCCAAGGTTGCACAGTAAACGAGAGTTCTATTCCCCGAAACTCGAAAACTTTGTAGACCGAACCTCACAACACCAGACCAACGTCCACCGATTGAGCTGTACAGACAATGTTCAACCAAAGCTTAAATTTGAATTTCTTCCTAAATTTCTAACCGAATTTCTGTAACAATTAAAAATTAAACGGACCTTGGCTCTACGTTGTGCTCGGTTTGAGATTTAGTTAACTAATTATTGGTGGTTCCAGTTGCACTATAGCAACCTTCAACTCTTCTCAGTACAGCGTCAACATGAGAACTGCGTCACTTTAATCAATTAATCATTAAAACCTTTCTTCTAAGTACAGAAGGATTTGAGTGTTGCATTGTCAATGTAGATGTACTGTCCTCAATTTGATGTGCTTCTCAACAATTATCTAACAGGAAATCTTTCAGAAGTTTTGCTGTATTCGTAGACTGTTCAGAGGATGCAAAGAGAAGAAACTTTTGGTAGGTTCTTAATCTTAAGTTTATTCATATCTTGTAAACTGGTACTCCACTGCTTGACTTTCGCCTACTCTTCATTAAAGGATCGACTTAATTGGCTTGACGGATCACAATCTGTCGTCTCAGATCATGTTCAGCTGATCGAGCAGATGTCCGGCCCGTCAAGTGGAAATGCGGTACCTATCCCGGGAGGAAATGGAAGACCGCGATTGCTCTCTAATTGGGACCCGGATTTGCCTACTGGTACTCGAGCTTGGACGCCTAAGCGAACAGAGAAGAGCATGATAATATGCAGCAGTATGACCGGTTTCAGTATCAACTATGTATTATAAGTTTTTTTAACACATTTCGGCAATGCTGGTTTGGAAGGATCTCCCCACAAATCTACCGTCAGTAGTGCTGTGCGTGGTCTAAAGCTTCCATCTTTAACACACATGTATACAGTTTTGACTGTTGGTTACTCATTTACGGGATAATGTGCTTTCTATCAGGGCTGTTGGACATGAGAAACCAAAAATGCTCGAATGAGAAGTCAGGCAATCTTTTCAAAATTACGAAACCAGATCTAGAAGAGAGAAGGAGAAGAGGGAGGCAAGTTCAGTTTTCTCACTCACTATTGAGTAAAATTGGCTTCAGCGGGGTTTTCAGTTCACGGATTTCGAGCACAATTACAATTGTTTGTAGTTATCAGCTGAACTCCCAAGTTACAGTTTATCAATTTTCCTATGTTTCAGCCTTTAATAGAGGAGGTCAAACTCTAGTGCACGTGAATGCGTCACATTTGCACACATAGACCATGTTACTTGTCATATACTTCCTATGTATTATCAAGAGTACAGTTACAGGCAGGCAGGCAAGCCTGTTATCAGCTCGCTGCATGTCCGTCTCGCTACCCCGCTGACTCCCACCAAATGTAGAGGCTCATCTCGTTAGGCTTGTGCTTGTTGGCTGCTCGCAAGGGGTTCGAACCAACTGAGCAGTTGTGTTTCTCGAGCTTTGAGGCGTGGGGCTGCGTGCAAATTTCTTTAAAGTGAGCATGCACATTTCAAAAATGTTGTTGGGCGTTATGCATGTATCTTGAGCTGATAATAGTATAGTTTTGCCTACTGTCACACTCTTATATATTATGTAATTTTGGTATTATGCTACCGTAAATCGACTTGTTCATTGAATGGCTGGATGGGAATTTTCGGCTTTTTGATTCCAAATGCTCAACTGTTAAAGGCCACAGAAACGTAGTTGCAAAATTATATTTTGCATTAGTCGGTGCGACAAGCTTCACGGCTGGCCACATTGCCAAGAAAATTTCGGCCAAGTTGGTTTGCCGCCAAATTTTACGGTAGGTTGCCGGCTTCAACTTCAAACCGGCCAGTTGCCAAATTTCCGGCCAGTTGCCAACCATAGAAATTTTCGCCACTGGATATTTTAACATCAATTTCGGATTTTGCGAATCAACTGTTAAAGCCCTGTTGGATCATACAGATTGCTGAGCTCCATATTCTGAATCAATGCACGTTCAGCGATTTCGGCAATTGATGAGATTGATCCAAATATTTTTAAAATAATTTCATTTTTCCCGAATAGCTCAACATGCCCTGGTTCCGAAACCAGATGCCGAAATCTTCTAGCACAAAATTACGGCAATTTTTACCAAAATATTTTCTACCAATGTGATTTCCACGAGTTTACGTTGTCTGCACTCAAAGCTCGACGCGCAAATCTCGATCGAATTGATATTGGAGACAGGGCCGGAGGGTGCCAACTTCACATAGGTTGGTTAAAAGGCCAAACCTAATATTCATGTTTTCAATGTGAACGTCAGTGTGTTGTTTGGAGCCCCAGGAGGCCCCGTCCCGTCATCAGTGAGGCGAGGACCAGTTCCTCATCCCTGCCAGCTGGAGCTGGATTGCTAACTCAACTCGATGACTGCATCAGTGGAGGTAGGCCGGCTTGCTGTGACTCTCAGTTGCTCTCCACCAAGGATGGATACTGCTGCTAGAGCTGGGAGAAAAGCTTGCAGCATCTGCAAAGAGAGTTAGGACCGATCAGCCTGATCGGAAGTTTGGACTGCTGCTTTGTGAATCCCTTGTGAAAGGCCAATCGTGGTAAAAACAAGCCAATAACACGTCAATCATGTTAACTCTTGGCCAGTTTTGCTGTGACATAAAACCAGTTTATGCATCTCGATTTCAATCTCGAGATCGTGTGAAATTCTAGTCGGCAATGAATTAGGTGACAGCTCGTGAAGCGTTCTAGGTACTGGCCACAGCCTTCGTCAAATTTGTTTTTCTGCACTGTCTGGAGCTTAAGGCTCAAGGGTTCCCGCTTCAGTGTACACGTGCTCTGCCAACGGACCGGGTGGGTCAACGGACGCCTGGGCAGTGTGCAACACCTCTGTCATAATAACACAAGTCAATCACAAATCTACACAAAGAAATCCTGAAGGAAATAAACAAACCAATGTTAGAATGAATACAGGGATGCATTCTCATTTCTGGTATTTGTCTTCAAGACGGCGGGAAATAAATCATCTATAATAAAAAGATATAAAGTAGTAGCTTAACAGCAAAAGATATTTACTGGGATTAAACAAATTTTAACAGCTCAGATTTGGCGGTGGATATACGGTGATTTTGAAGCGGTGCTGAAGCCGAAGGTGGAGCGCAATTTCTTGGAGTCCACCTCCTCTGCCTGGAACAAGAAGTCTCTAACCGAGTTTCAACATTTTCCGACATTTCAGTTTCACGACTCCCCATGATCGGTTGACCATTGAAGATTTCATACCCAAACACACTAACAGCAGTTAGTGTTCTACCAGAAAACATGGAAAAGTACTTTTCCACGGAAACATTTCGCCGCAAAGCCAGAAAGGTTTGAAATCACAAACTTGGAAGGGAGAATACGAAATAGGATTGTCACATTTTCTGCCTGACACATTTAGATTCATTCCAAATCTCATTCTTACTTTAAAGTCACACAGACCATTATGAAATAAAGCGATTGTTTTGTGTCATGCCAAATCCCATCATTCACACATCACAATTATGTATATGGTACCCAGCAGTTCCCCACTTCAAGTCACTCACTCACTTCGTGCAGCTTATCCATTGATTTGCTCAGCTTCGCTATTCGGTGTGTTGTTGCTACTGGAGCTGCAGCCGTCGTCGAATTTCTCCTTCACTGGGACCACTGCCCTGCTCTTCGGTTTTTTTGACCTAGTCTGCCAAGTTGATTTTCAGCAAAATGTTTGAGAGGATGACCGTCCTAGGAAGCTCCTTTCTTATTCATCGAGCTTGGCTCACAAACTTCCAAACAGCATCATACAGTTTCCATCGACAATGACAGACAGCAACACTTTCCATGCTGTCTCCCACAGTAGCAAGAAAGACTCGTCATATACCAACCTGCAAATTACATTTTCAAGCTTGCATTAAAACCCATCACCTTGCTGCACATGCTTCTAGCATTTGCTCAGAGTGCCTGCTGCAAAAGACTGCAGAATCGAACGAATTGCATCTGCAGTATCAGCAGCAGCAGCAGTTACAACAGCAACAACAACAGCAGCGTTGGGTCTCATCCGGGTCTCAAATGATCTCACAGGTGGAGCATCTCGTTCTCCAACAAGTGAAACAATTTCCTGTCCCAAAGTCCTTCTGATCTGGATTGTCGGACGATTACAAGGTCACATATCAGCTTGAACAAGATCGAGAAGCGATTTTCTGTGTCCAATGAGCTGCTGATCAGAACCAAGAAGAGCTGTGTCTGGCAAACTCACAGAAAGTTTGCAGTTTTGCACTAATCTTGCTCGGCCGAGCAAAAGTGCTGGCTCAAAATGGTTTTCCGCCCAGTATGTAGGGCTGGAATTAGGTTGACCAGTTTTAATCATTTGGGGTGGAACTCAATCCTGAATTTTGAATGTATTTAAACAGTTTGTTTGCACCTTGCTTTAGCTAAAGGGAATTTGAATTAAATACCTATGTTTTTCTGATTTATTGATACTTTGTCAGCAAAAGTTGTGATTGGACCAATTAAAAGATGTGTTCGTTGCTACATGGCAGTCGCCGTAATGAATCTCGGATAATTTGCTATTTACGTGTAGGACAAACTGTTGGTATATGGCCGGTGTAACAGTAAATATTACTCCACGTGTCTAGGCAGAGATTTCATGTCTCTGCAGCTATAATGCGTGTCGGCTTTGTGCACGGGGCCCGTTCTCTCTCTCGCTGGGCAGGAGGACCGGGGCACCGAGATGTCGCGTGTGTGTCGCACCGTTTGTGGTTGGTGGGGGCGCACGAGCCGCCGCGACCACACGTGCAGCGAGGCTCTTGCCGGACTTTATATGTAGGCAGAGCGAGACTCCATCATATATATATATATATATATATATATATATCTCCATTCCTTTACTCATATAAAATCCGGCAAACAAAAATTTTCCCATACCGCGCGAAGTGTGAGTGCATTTTCCTAACAGTGCGCGTAACACCCGTGCACTTTCCATATGCGCGTACTGTGAGTGCATTTTATAAATACGCGGCCCGGCCCGGTCCGCTCCAAAATTTGGTCCTCCTGCCCAGCAAGAAGGAAAGAATTGGGCCCGGCCGTCATGCGTATTATGAATCCCTGCCAGGATACGACACTATGGGGAATCTCTACTCGACACATGGAGTAATAATTTACTGTTACACCGGCCCGCCAGTTCTCTGTAGTTTGATCCTACACGTAGAAACCTTAAATTATCCGAATTCATTCTGGCGGCAAAGCAGCTTTGCCAGCTTTCATGTCTTGTAGGCATCTTTAGTTGGTCCAATCTAACTTGCTGACAAAGCTATCAATAAATCAAGAAAAAACCATAGGTATTTACAATTCAAATTCCACTAGCTAAAGCTAAGGTGCAAACAAACTGTTCCTTCCATTCAAATTCAAGATTGAAACAGAGTTCCTTACAAAATGGTCACAAAAACGAGTCAACCTAATTCCAGCTCCCACATATAGATGGCATTAGCCATTGCAGTTAGCGCCTTTATTACGCCTCAACCAGTAGATTAGTACAAAAACGGACTAGACTTTCTGTAGTTGCTTAGTTTTAATATATGCTAGTTTCTGTCGAAGTAGCTTCGGTGGACGTAGAAGGATCGCTACTTCTATTAGATCTTGTTTCAAGCGATATGGTGACCTTGTAGTCGTCCGTGTATCCAGATCCAGAGGAAAAACTAGGACTTTGGGACAGGAGAGTTGTTTCACTGTTGGAACTGGGATTCGTACTTCCACCTGTGAATCGGTTGGGATTGGATGGGGCAATAGTTTGTTGCTGCTGTTGCTGCTGCTGCTCTTGATACTGCAGATGCAGTTCGTTCAGTTCTACGGTCTTTTTGCAGCAGGCACCGGCTGAAACAAAATGCCAGCTGTGGCAAGCAAGAGTACATAATACATAAGAGTATGTCGTTTTAAGTCTAAGCGAAATGTAATTGCAGGTTGGTTGTACTAATAGTCTCTGCCTATAGTAAGGGAGCGGGGAAATTAATTGCTGTCGTATCGGTATCGATCGAAAACACAAGAATATGTCTGTTTGGAGTTTAATACAAGTATAAGCTTCGATTAGTTAGAGGAGCCTAATTTTCAGTGGTGTGTCGTCATCCTCTCAAACATTTGCTGAAATCAAACTTAATCGGGGCATGCAAACAGCAAACAATTCGTCCAAAAAAACCAGAAACGTCTTGAGGTTGAGGCGAGGAACGAGGGTCCAATTTTTGAGAAGGAGGAAAATTCGACGACGAGCTTTTCTGAGGTCCCTGCAGCTCCAGTATAACACTAACTTACCTGTGTGCGGAACCGTGTGCTGAAGCTGGGCAAATCTGATAAACACCTGAAAAGTGAAAATTAATTGACTTGAAGTGAAGACCTTAGTGCCATATATAATTGTAATTAATTATTAATTAGTTTAAAGAATGTGGAATTATTAGGATTTGGCATAACACAAAACAATCCTTTATTTCATAATGAATGTTAAAGAACAAGTGTAAGTCTGTGTAACTTAAAAGTAAGAATGAATCAGGATTGCAAGATGAATCTAAATGTGTCCGGAGCAGGGATGGAACCACCAACGATCCTGTTTCGGTATTCTCCCACTTCCCCGTTTATTACGCTGATTTCAAACCTTTCTGAGCTGCTGACATGTTTCGAAAAAGTTGCTTTTCATGTTTTTCTGGTAGAACACTAACTAACACTACCTGATCCAGTGTGGTTTGGGTCACCATGAAATCTTCAATGGTCAACCGATCATGGGAATCGTGAAGGGCCTGGAAAATGTCGGAAACTTTAACATTCTCCGTCGGTAGAAGGTATTGAACTCGGTTAGGGTGGACTTCTTGTTTCTGGGCGCCGGGAAAGGTGGACTCCAGAAATTCGCAGGCTTCGCTCACCTTCGGCTCAGCACCACCCAATTTCAAAATCACCGTATATCCACCGCCGAATCTGAAATACATTTAAAATTTGTTTAGTCCCGAGTAAATCACACCTTGTTAGTACTATATATCTTTTATTACATAGACCCGCCGTCGCCCAATTTTGAGAAACAAATACCAGAAATGAATGCATCCCTGTATTCGATTCTAGCATTGGTTCTTGATTTCGGATTCAGGACACAACGGTGTAGATTTGAAACTGATTGCCTGTGAGTATACCTTGACTTTAAGTGTTGTACATTTCCTAAGCAGTGTAATCGTCCGTTGACCATAATTCCAATCCGTTGGCAGAGCGCTTCACATTCTTCCATACTGAAATAACAGGAATTATAGTATAAACTCAAGACAGTAGAGAATAGAATTTGACAGAAACGGTGACCCTTAAACCTTCACAGTAACCTACTACATGATCCTCATTCGACCCTGCATTTAAATTTCCTGCGATCTTCGAAAGATTGAAATCAGCGTCATAAACTGGTTTTATTGTCTAGCAAAACCTAGCCTAGAGTTGACATGATTGACGAATGTATTATTGCATTTTTACCCTGATTGCAACCTTTCACAAGGGATGACCGACTGCTCTAAAGCGCTGGTCCAAACTTCCGATCGAACGGTCGGTGTTTCTTCGATCCCCAGATGCCACAAAGCTTTCTCAACTCTAGCCAACCCAGCTATCCATCCTTGGTGGGAAGGTAACAGGAGTCTGTAGAAGAGCCGGCCCCCCTTCCACTGATGCAGTCATCAGTTGAGTTAGCAATCCAGGCTCTACGGCTGAGAATCCGGGGATGAGAACTGGTCCCTCATGTCCTGTGGCAGGACGGAGATATCTCCTGGGGTAAACCTTTACCTAACCGTTCACATTGAAGACATAATTAATTAGGTTTAACCTTTTTAACCAACCTATGTGAAGTTAGCACCACACTCCGACCCTGTCTTCCAATATCCAGAATTCGATCCCAGACTAAGCGTCGAGCACCTGGGTCCAGACCGGCTGTCGGCTCGTCCTAGAATCACATTGAGTAGAAAATATTTTGAGTAGCGTTGCATAGAAACTGTGCTAGAGATTTCGGCACATCTGGTTTCAGATTAGGGCATGTTAAACTATTCAGGAAAAATGAAATTGTTTTAAAAATATTTGGATCAATCTCCTCATCAATTCCCCCTCCTCTTTGTAATCGCTGGACGTTAGAGTTGATTCAGAATATGGAGCTCAGCTTAATCTGTATGATCCAACAAGGGCTTTTATACAACAACAGTTCACAAAAACGGTATCGAATTGATGTTAAAATATCCAGTAGAGTTGGGATTGGCCGAAAATTTCTATGGTTGGCTTGGCTTGGTTTGGCCAGAGTTTGGCTTGGCTTGGCCAGAGTTTGAAGTTGGCCGGCTGGCCGTTGGCCGTTGGCCGGCCAAGCCAACTGGCCGAAATTTTCTCGGCCAACGGCCAATGGCCAGCCGTTGGCCAGCCATTGGCCGCACCGGCCAATGCAAAACACTAATTTTTACTTAGCTACGTTTCTGTGGTATGATGGCTGAAACGGTTGAGCGTTGGAATCAAAGCCGAAGGTTGCCAGTTCGATCCCCATCCGGCCATTCAATGAACAAGTCTGTTCCTGTTCCTGGTGCTGTAAAGAGTACATAATACCAAGAGTACATAATATATAAGAGTGTGACAGTAGGCAAGCTCTCTATTATCAGCTCAAGATACATGCTCGCTAACGGCTGACCCCCCTACAAATGTGCATGCTCACTTTAAAGAAATTTGCACGCAACTTTACGTATTAAAGCTCGAAACACAACTACTCAGTTGGTTCAATTTGCGTCTGTTGCTGCGAGCTTTAGAACACAAATATAGCTTGCAAATTTCTTTGAAGTGAGCATACACATTTGTGTGGGGTCAGCAGTTAGCGAACAGACCATGTACATACCTTGAGCTGATAGCAGAGAGCTTGCCTGCTGTCACACTCTTATATGTACTGTACTCTTGATAATACATAAGAGTATATGACAAGTAGCATAGTCTATGTATTATAAATGTGACACATTCTCCGTACACTAACGGTTGACCTCCCTCTGTAAGGGAAGCAGGCATAGGAAAGATTGATAAGCCTGTAACGGGAGTTCAGCTGATGGCCCTGTGGTGTAGTTGGTTAGCATGTCTGCTCCGGAGTCAGAAGGGCCGTGGTTCGAAACCCGGCTGGGCCAATTCTTTACTTTCAATGGTGAGTGAAAAGCTGAACCTCCCTCTTCCCTTCTCTCTTCTAGGTCCTGGTTTCGTGGGTACGAGGGTGCCTGACGCCTCTCGTTCGGGCTTGTCCTTGGTTTCGTCATGGTCCAGCAGCCCTGGTAGAAGCGCTGCACCTCCATCCGGCAAATGGGTAACCAGTAGTCAGCTGCTCAGTATGCATGTGTGTTAAAGATGGAAACTTTAGACCACGCGCACAGCTTGCTGATTTGGTAGATTCACTAGGACCCAATTTGTGGGGGCCAGCTGTTAGCGTGCAGAGAATGTGTCACGCTTATAGTACATAGTTGATGCAAGCTGTCATACTCTTCTATATTATGTACTCTTGCTCTGACTTAACCCTTAGAAGATCCAAAAGGTCTCAGTACCAGTAAAACCAAATCCGGGTCCCCAATTAGAGCAATCGCGATGGACAGTTTCCGTCGATTTCCTCCGGAATAGGTACCGCATTTCCGCTTGGCAAACGGTTGCAGTCCCATCTGCTCGATCAGCTGTTTGATGATCTGAAACGACAGATTGTGATCGATCAAATGATTTTTATCAACCAATTAAGTCGATCCTTTTCATGAAAGAGTAAAAAGAGCGAAAGTCAAGCTTGAGTGGAGTTACACCAGTTTACAAGATATGAATTAAACTTAAGACCTTAGAATTTCTAAAAGTTTCTTACTCTTTTTGCATCCTCTGAACCCAGTCCTCGCAGTGCAGCATAAAACTGCAAGGTTTCGTTTCCTGTTAGATAGTTGTTGAGAGCATCAAATTGAGGACAGTATCCTACATTGGCCAATGCAACACTCAAATCCTTCACAACACTAGAAAAGAAAGGTTTTAATGATTAATTGATTAAAATGACACCCGGACTCTCATGTTGGCAGCTTTTGTAGATCACTGGAAGAGTTGAAGGTTCCCTTTATAGTTACCTTTAAGATTCTAGTAATTCTAGTTAACTAAATCTCAAACCGAACCTAGCAGTATTAAGGTCCGTTTTAGTTTTTAATTGTTACAAATTCGGTTTAATTTAGGAAAGAATTCAAATTTAAGCTTGGTTGAATTGTGTCTGGGTAGCTCAATCGGTGGAGCGTTGGTCTAGTTAGCCAAAGTTTGTGGGTTCGGTCCCCCCACAAAGTTTTCGAAGTTTTCGGGTCGGAGGTGTTGTAGTGACTTATTTATTTCTTTCCTTTACTATTCTGTATAACGTAGAGGGCGAGTAAAAATGAACTGTTTAACTCTTTTAAATCCTGTAGGATGATGGAACCAGAGGTGGAAGTGGGAAGCGGGTACCCACGGGTACCCGCGGGTAATAGAAATTTTACTACCTTGCTTGCGGGTATTCACCAAAATTCTAACACTTTTCCGTAAAGTGTTCGGAAAAAACAAACTTCAGGTTGCTGAATTCAAAAAATTTGCTATTGGCTGGGTGCCCTTCTCCACGACTACTAATCTCAGCGCATATGGCCCCTTGATTAAAATTGTTCTATTTGGTTATATCCAGAAACGTAATCATAAGCTATGTTGTGTTGCTTATGTTGTGATCCTACAGCATTCATATACTGTATATTGATTGTAATTTTGTATATATGTATTCAGTGGCGTAGATAGGTCTTTGCTTCGGGGATGGCGGATCTTTGGCAAGTCTAAAGTCTGGGGACCGGACCCACCAAAATTGAGAAATTTGTTTTAAATTTTACAGTGAGCCACAATCGCAACTTTCAATCTTTTTAAAAAATACTGAGTTTTTCAGATTTTCACCAAATACAGCTACAGAAACGTTAATTCTTAATTAATAAATTTGAGATATTTTCCCAGATTTTCACCCAAAACGGCTACAACAACTTTCTATAATTCTTAACTCTTAAAGCTGAATTTTTCAGATTTTCACCAAAAACTGCTAGAAAACTTTATATAATTCTTTAATACTAAAGTTGAAAAATTTTAAATTTTAATTTTTAAAGCTTTTGAACCCGTAGAAGTTGAGAATTTTTGATATTTTATACATAAAAGCAATTTTTCCAAGCACTTTCTTGCTGTTTTATTTCAGATCAGAAAATGCCAATGAGAGAGCTAGCATAGTACGCCTGGAAGCTTACGATACAAGCTATAGTCAATTTCGGAATGAATTACAGATTTTTATTCCGCTGGAGCGGAATATATTCCCCGGCTTTGTTGTATGTAATGCATGTATGCTATTTTAATTCTCGAAAGCCTCCTCTATCTTTAACACATGGGCTAGTATTTGTATTTTTTAGAGTCAAAAGTAAACAATAAAAGCAGCGGTGTCACCCTGGCGTTATTTATAACTCAAATACTCCGCGTCGTTTATCGATTAGTAAACGTTCACAGACAAAATTCAGTAATAACTGCCAGAATCGCGTAAATGACTTTGAGATTAGCGGGCGATTAATACTGACACACTAGTAAATAAAGATTAGTTAGCTATTTAGTTAGCAGCTGAACGTGGTCCAATTTCAGTTTTGAATTCAGCTTTATGAAAACCTGGTATTTCGAATGACCTGAAAAACCGTTACAAAAAAAGTTGAAGCGGTGCAGTGGTTAAGACATTAGAGTAGCACCGCAATAACCCGAGTTCGATTCACAGTTGGAAAATATTTTCTAATTTTACAAAAAGGTTAGGTGAGACAGAAGGTATACATGTATTCCTCTTTAGATCAGGTATTGGCATATATGACTTAAAGCAGATCTTCAACTTTGCTATTTTTATAGAACGTGGACTGTGAAGACTTTACAAAACCTTAGCAACACCAAAACTAGGACGTTTCGAAAGGAATAGTGTATATTTTTCTTGTCGGCTAAAGTTTAAATACCTACAGTCTAAGGAATCTGTCACAAAATAAACATTTTCTTGGGGATAGATGCCGTACTTAGTAGATTGCAAAATCTGTATTCGGAAATCTATCGTTAATGTTTCTCGATAGCTCAACGGCGGAATGATGCCCCTTTTAGGGACGATCTTGTTTCAGTTGCCACATCTGCAAGACTAATACAGAAATGTTTGTTTTAGGAAAATGAAATAATCAACATCAACATGTCATAGCAATTAGTAATATGAGTAAGAACGCAGACAAGCGTGAGTATGTGGGCACGCACAGCCCCCAGTAGAAAACGTTTACAAATATTACGTTTTAAACCCATTTTTCCGGTAGCTTTCGCAAAAAATTTTCTTCTAGTTTGGCTTAGAGCTAGCGATTTTTTTAAAAATTAAAGCGTTGAAACCTTATTTCAGACTACTTTTCCAAAAAAAAACTGGAACAATATGTTAAAGTAGTGGTAAAGTAGTTGAAAATCAAAGTTTATTTTTAATTATTGACGTTTTTAATAAATTTAACAACACAGTAATCGTATACCACTCGAAAAATTTTGCGGGTATCTTGCGGGTATCAGTTGACTGCGGGCCGCGGGCCGCGGGGCGCGGGGGGTACCAGCGTGCGGGTAGCGGGGCGGGGCGGGCCGCTAAAATGGTACCCACTTCCAAATCTGGATGGAACTTAAATGTATAGACTTGGTGCAAACATTTTCTTCTAAGCTAACACTGAGTTGTCCCCATTAGCTTAGTTCAACTCGATATCCTAAAAGCTCAAGCCGTAGTAAAATAGACGTAAGAGGTAACTAAAACTGGTATTATGGATGTACATTAACACGGGGTCCGATTCTGGCGGGGTCTACCCCGACCTTGACGAGGGGTTTACCTCTAAAAATTTCCAACATTTTAAGGGGGTCGGCCCTGAAATTAGCAAAAATTGCGAATGTTTAACGTTTATGACCAAAAATTAGTAAAACTGACAATTTTTAGCGATTTTTCAGAAATCTTTTGAAAAAAAACTCGCTAAAATTTGCCAGGAAATACCAATTTTTGGTAAAAATCTCTGAAGGGTCTACCCTTTTTTGCTTTCTGGACGAGAGGGTCTGCCCTTTTTCCTTTTCGCTGAGAGGGTCTACCCGTTTTTTGTCGGTCTGGGGGGGTCTGCTCCCCCATCCCTCCTCCACGTTATCCTGTGGATGTAGGTACCTTTTGCCACTGACATAAGCATCACCATTAGTGACGTGAATTTTTCCCGTCAACATGCTGAACACTGTGGTTTTTCCAGCCCCGTTGACGCCAAGTAACCCAAAGCATTGGCCGGGCGGAATTCCTAGACTGAAATCTTTGACAGCCCAAATGGAGTCGCCACACAACCCCAGTCCACAGCACGGAACATATTTCTGTAATTAACTCTGCTAATTAATTAGTTACAACAAATGCTTTGTTTCTGGGTTTGGGCGTGTAACCAAAACGCAGCCATTTGTAATGCAACTGTGCTTTGGCTAAGCTTATTCCTGCTGCGGAAGCTGCTGTTTATTAACTACTTGTTATTTGAAAGTTATTATAAATGCTATTTTCAGTTTAAGTGACTTCGCCCGAAAGGACGTATGCAAATGAGCAACTAATTTGCATATCTTCCTTTCCCAGTATAAATAAGAGCATCTCTGTGAGCTGAACGCACACGCGCAAACATGCAGGCGATTCAACCGATTTTCTATCTATATTTACCACCAAATTTTTGACGTTACCTGGTGCTCCTTCCACGAACCTAGAACCTAGAATTAAACAGCTCTAATTTAAACACAAACAAAAGAAACAATGTTTGTTGTTTTTATTTACAGGTATCAAAGAATTTTTTCTGCCTCCTTTGTTTGGCCTACAACTTCGGCAACACCTGACGCATCACAGCTTTTTGACTTCATCATCGGCGGAAAAGCCCCCTCTACACAGAAGCAGTACGTCTCGGCCCTGAAATGTTTCCTGTCCTGGAGTGCGTCACGTGATTTAGAGTGGTTGCCTTGCTGCCCTTTTACTCCAGCATCTTCATCACCTGTGCCAATCGCAAAGATCCGGTTCCAACATTAAGGTCATCTGGAGTGCTATCTCCTGGGCGCATTACCTGTCGTATTTGGACTCCCCAACACAGTCAGGTGTCGCTACAATCGACTAGAGGCGCCTCTCAGAAACTCTTACGCCTCGACAAAACAAAATCCTCCCGCATCAAAGTTCCATGTGGAAACGCTGCCACACTATCTCACAACGCAGCGTTGCTTCAGGAACCTGCGCCTCGCCATATTACTCACCCTGCTCTATTATGGTTTTCTCAGAGCTTCAGAGGCCCGGAACCTCCAACAAAAGGATGTCATTCTCGACACAAATGCCATTCTCGTAACTATAAGAAAAGCTTAAACTGATCAACTAGGAAACTCAGCCTTGGTGACCGCGGCCGCCGACTCTGGCCCTATATCACCCGGGAATCTGCTCCGCCTATACCTATCATAGCTAGCCGCTGAAAATCTGTCACCAAGCAGCCGCACTTTTCTTCCGGCCCTGCGCGGAAGCATCTTTACTTCTGCCAAAATGTCCTACGGTTTGGCCAGAATGGAACTGGCCCGAGCTCTCGTCACAACCAAAATCTCTGACAACCTTACCCTCCACTGTTTTCGTGCCGGCGCAGCAACCGCAGCGGTTGCCCACGGTGTAGCACCACATCTCCTTTTACGTCATGGACGTTGGAAAACAGAAAAAACGCTAGATAATCACTACGTGAAAAATACCCAACATGAACTTCTACAGCCCTCAACTTCACTACTCTGCTAATCTAACCATTTTTTCGCCTGTATTTTTCATGTGCACCCTAAATTAGCCTGTTGTTTATTCTTGTTCACTGTTTTTGAAAATAAAAGTTATTTCGAAATAACATGTAGAAATAATCAAATTTTTGTACCCACCTTTGAAACATCTGTGATGTGTACAGCCCAATCACTGGGCGAGGAATTGATCAGTTTTTCTTTTTCAGTCATAACGTCAACATCATCAACAGTATTCGCCAAGGGAGTTCTGAAGTTTACAAAATCTTACAGTAAAATAAACTAAATTCAGTAAACCAAAAAGTAGGATATTTTCAACCTACCGAATCGAAGGCCAGTGAAATTGGAAATTCTTCTCCGATCAAATGAGCTAAAATTTAGTATGGGTATGGGTACGGCTTAGACTTAGCTTCAGTGTGAGTAAACGCTGATCTTCCAGATAATTTTTGGAATAGCAAGAGACGACATAGCGTAATCTAAATTCTTACGGTCTCTGTGGAGGTTTCCTATATGGATGAACTCCGATTGCCGCAAAGGAAGAAGAAGAGCTGTTATCAGTTTTTCATGATATATTATCAAGAGTGCATAGGTAACACAAGACTGCCAAGCGTCATGTGCTATGTACAATCAAGAGTGTATAAAACCAAGAGTGAGACACTCGGCCCTTACTAGTGTTTACGCTTGCAATATGCTCGGCACATTAACGCCGATATTCCGGGGAGGGGGGTACCATTTACCGTTGTTAACCATATGTTTATATGCGTTTGAGCTTAAAGCGCATCTGATTGGCTAATCGCCTACCTTATTCCAAATTTGCGTGTATAAGTGCACCCCCCCGGGGTCCAATTACGCGATCAAAGTTTGTAACAGCGTTTATCTTTTCGTTGACTGGTTGATTTTTAACTACCGTATGCGGTTGTTATGCGGGTATAATAAAGTTTTCTAATTCTAATAACGTCTAGGATCAAGATTTTCAAACTTTCTTTCTCCTTGACAAATCAAGTCTGTGAGGAAACTGCTGTAATGTTGGTGCATACCTGGCTTTCACTTTACACAGTTTTGAAAGGACACCATATTCAATCAGCATAATTATAAGGAATAGTAAGCATCCCACGCAGACTCCAAAGATCAGCTTAGGTACAAGATCATTAAAGCTGGAGACCTGCCAAAGTGGAGTCGACATGTCAATATCCAGTGAAAAGGCTTTCGATATTTCACGATATTGTCTAATTTCGTGTTCTATTCTAAAAATTTGCTCCATACAGTATTGCAGAAAATAGTGTGGAAAAATCAGGAACACTTTGGTCCAGTCACCCTAAAACACAAAGATAATTCAGTATAAAAACATTAATTGTTGCAGTCAGAAAATTTTAAATAATTTTTAGGGCTATTTCACCACTATGGTACAAAACTTATAGTACGGAGGGTACCACAAAACCAAAAGGGTACAAAAAATTGAAAGGCTACAAAACCCGCTGTAATGCGATTCAAAAAGTCTTGCATTCTTGCATTTGTTCTTTGTTTCAAGGCTAAATTTATTGATTTTCTTTGTGGAAAATCAACCCAAAGTGTTGCTTAGTCTTTACTAAGAGTTTAAATTTGATGTCTTCAAAAGGAGTCACCACTGCGGAGGCGTAGAAAATTTAGAAGCCTATCCAAAAACACTAGATGCAACAAAAACGAAAATGTAGGTATATATCAACCAAAACTGAATGATATTGTTGTCATTTATTCTTAGTTTATACTTTGGGAATCAGGACACAAGCGGTCCAAAATAGCACAGATAGGTGAAAGAAAAACTAAAATCGATGTACCCATCCAGATGATATATTGTAGACAGAAAATTGCAGCACTGAAAGCATGCAAACTGTCATAAAAGCAGAGGCTGGAACTTTAAACAGCCAACTGAACAAATACACTGATGGCAGGTTGCAGAATCTAAACAAAAATTTATCAATCTATCAGCTGCAAATGTGGACAATCAGTAAGGATCCATCAATCTATTTGGACTTAGGCTTAGGTTTCCTTCCACCTATTTAAAGAATGAAAGAAAGTTGCACACTGCCAAGCACCAGAAAAAAATCGGGCACCTGGCGGTAGTCGAACCCTCTACCTCCTGCTAAAGCGCAGACGCTCAACCAACTGAGCCGCTGGTGCTTCAGTGGAAAGAGCTTAAATCCGGAATTAGAATCCAGTGTGTACAACTTTCAACGCAAAAGTGCATTGCAGACTATATTTCAGTCAGTGTAGTGTGTCTTACGTCCTGGACCGGATGAGACCATCTAGCGAATTCAGAAATTAAAATCCACTTTACCGAGAGCGGTTTTCGAAAATCTGCCTAGTCTTGCGAGCAAATTCCAACTCTTGGAAGCGGTCTCGTCCCGGTCGACTGAATCAGCCCGGTTTTGTTGGAGTACACGGACGGTCCCGCAAAAGCCCGGCCCGATGAATAGAGAGCAAAATTCCAATAAAGTCAGCTCATTTTCGTGGAATGATTTTATGCTTAGTTCCAGCTAGGTTGGTTCCACGGAATCTAGCTATAATGGTGTACTCAATATCTTTTGATAGACGCATAACCTACATACTGGACTTACGCTAGGATTGTTTTGTTTGATCTATGAAAGGTTGAGAGTATGCACCAAAGTCACAGAAGTCCAAAAATAGTAAACAAATCAAGCAAATATATAACAACCAACCGGCTGGCTTACAGAATGCAAAATTACAGATTTATCAGCTCATGAATTCAATTCAGTGCCTTATGTAGAAGAGGATGAAAGGTTATGGATGTCCTGTGCTCCTCTACCTTGCGTATGAGCAGTTAATGGACGTCTTACTACCGGAGCCGAAAGGCCAAGAAGGTGTCTGCTCCAGCTTCCCATTGTGGGACAGCATTCAGGCGACGAAGCGAGAGTCATACTAGCTATGACTGATGGGGAGAGACAAAGGTTAGCGTAGAGTTACCAAATTTCAATACCCGCACTACCCGCGCGGGTATCTGTGCGGGCCTAACCTAAAAATTTTAACTATTTTTGTCTAAAACTAAGTGAAATTTACTAGTTAAGCAGAACATACTGCATTTGTACTTTAACCTCTGATTTAGTTTTGAAAGTCTTATGATCTGTAATAGTGCGTCTGTGCTGCTTTGCTTAAGGACGTACTTAAGAGCGGACCAGTCATCTCGGCTTCGGGACGACTCATATACATAGTCAGCGATTTCAAACCCGATAAATCTTAAATGTTATATATATAAACTTAAATTATATACTATAGGTAAGATTTTCGGTTTTCTTATCCAACACAATTCCTGAGTCTGCAAGGTTTAGAGACGTTTGCTTTATAAACCTAGAAATGCATTAATTTAGTTGAATCTAGTTGAATGAGTTTTCACGAATATTTATTTAGTTTTTAATATTAATCTGTTGCCGGATTGTAGATAGATATATTCTTGTTTATGATTAAAAATAGGCCACTATGAACTAAAGCCAATATATAGGCACAGGAACAGCGACAAAGTAACCAGGAACGGGAACATGTACAGGAACAAAACAGTGGTCTGCTTTTTGGAAGCCTAATTTTAGGAATAGGAGCAAAAACCGGTTCTAACAAGAACAGGAACCGAGACCTATGTTCACGAACCAGAAGGAAATGTTTGTTTGCAGCAACCACAATTCCAGATTAATTTCTGTAACAAGAGCGGGAGTCTTATTTCAAACAGGGGTCTATTTTAAAACAACAATTTCCAATGTATAAAAATCTTATTTGTAAAACTAAATCCGCATATTAAGATGAAAAGTATTAGTGACATTACAAGGTAATATCAAAACAGTTCATGTGGAGATCTTGAGGCCCTCTTATGATCTTTTTAATTTCATGTTTCAGTTCCTGAAGTTTATCCGACTTCGTTCCTGCTCTTGTTCCTAAAATCATATTCCTTCCGTTCCTGTTTCTATTTCTGTTGCTGTTCCAAGTTTTAGATGCTACCTTAAAATATCTAACTTTTTGGAAAGTCATTGAGAATGATGCTTTTTATTTTTCGTTTTTTTTAATTTTTAAAACATCTGATGCACTATTTGTTTGCAAAGCATTTTTACTATTGTTTCAGAGTATATTTCGCACCTAAGAAAGTTAACGATAAAATAGAAAAACCTAATAAAATGAAAATTGCCGTTTTAATTTAGTTTTCTACATGAGAGGGGCGAAAAATTTTGCGGGTATCTTGCGGGTATCACTTGTCGGGGCGGGGCGGGGCGGCTACCCTTGTGCGGGCCGCGGGCCGGGGCGGGTAGCAAAACTCCGGCCCGCGACCAACTCTGGGTTAGCGCCCTCATATAGCCTCTTGGCTGAGTAGCCCGGCAATAACAACAACAACAAAGGTTATGGAAGGTGGAGATACCTCTGCTGGGAATCGAGCCACAGACCTTTCGGACTGCAGTCAGGCGTGCTAGCCACTACACCACGCAGCCAGGAGTGAAGAGCACATAACTTCTATAACATTGGTGCCATATACAAATTAACAGGGGTGGGATCCTGGAGGAGACTAATGCTGCGTAAACTGTTGTGGGAGACTGCTTTAGTTTCGGATTTGACTATAGAATTCTGTGACACAGATACTACAAGTAGAATTAAATAAAATCTTAGGGCCTATCGCACGAGAGTTAAACGAGTTAAAATTAACTCGATCTTTTTCAGAAATCTTGTATCCTA
The DNA here is from genome assembly GCA_030248195.1 of Trissonchulus latispiculum. Lineage (NCBI taxonomy): Eukaryota > Metazoa > Nematoda > Enoplea > Enoplida > Ironidae > Trissonchulus > Trissonchulus latispiculum. Next base: position 26,889 of record JASAND010004154.1, on the reverse strand, counting down.
TGTTTAACTTAACTGTTTTCTGAAGAGGTCCTAAGAAAGAAATGTATTACCCAAAAACCATCACCACAAATGCCGCAGCGGCAAGAGTGTGGCTTGAGCTGAGAAAGTGACAAAATCCGAGAATGAGCAGCATTATGACCGTTAGGATACAGTGGATTAGATAGTCCCAGAGAAAATTGGATGTCCAGTAAAGGCAAGGTTTCAAACCCGACGTTAGTTGCAGATGTTTGGAGCCCGAGGCCCGATCGGTCACATAGAATAGGACGAAGGAAGATCCTGATATGGCGAAGGCAAATCCGATGCTGGACATTATTCCGGCCACATTGTAGCTAAAAGCAGAATTCCAACAAAACTTTATATATTTGTAAATTTGTAAATTTGTAAAAACAAATATTTGTAAAGAAGTGTAGTAGTAGTAGTAGTAGTAGTAGCTTGATGCGACCGTGGCCTCGGTAGCTCAGTTGGCAGAGCGATCGGAGCGTTAATCCGGAAGTCGTGGGTTCGAAGTCCACTTAAGACCCGATTTTTGTGCTGGAGTGAAAATTAGATATTGTTAGGGCACTAAAAGGGACATTTATATACGCTGATAACTAGTACATACTGTCATACGCACTGTCTGCTTATGTTCAATGCAATGCTGCTTACATACAAGTTGCAAAATCTGTATACGTATATGCTCCTTCGTTCATGAGTCAAATCTTCTAATTCTGTGCGCAAAAACCTTTGACTTAGTGACAACTCCGCTAACTCCCAGCTAGACAACAATCAGCTAAGTCAACCTACAATTTTATACAAAAGTAGAAAATGCTTGAGCGTTTGTCAGACTTTCTGAAATTTGTATGTTTCCTGTGAGTGCTATCAAGAGTGCATAATTGCACTATTATTAAGAGGAAGAGTAAGCCACTAGAGGGCTTCTCTTCACTGCATTGCGTAACGGTGCTCCGACCACAATACGCGAATGTTCTCCCGTTTGAGGGGGGGGGGGTGTCGACCAAATCGACATCGCATACCCCCCCTCCGTGTGATGGGGGGTAGCCAAAAAGAGGTCCCCGTTTGGGGGGGGGGGGGGGGTAGCCAAAAGCCAATCAGATTGCAGAAACCACCGCTCCGTTTGGTGGGGGGGGGGGGGTAGAGCAGAGGATTACGGTAGTTTTTGTTCTATTCGAAAATGGGTCCCCGTTTGGGGGGGGGTCGCTCAAGCAGGCTAAGTTTTGCTCATTCTGATTGGCTGTTGGCGATCTTTCCCAAACGGGGACCACTTTTTGTGACCCCCCACACGGGGACCCCTTTTGCATACCCCTCCCACCAAACGGGGACCTCTTGTGTCGACCCCCCCCCAAACGGGGACCCTTTTTCAAAAGCCAGAATCAGCCTGCCTACCCCCCACCAAACGGGGAGGGGGTTTCTGCAATCTGATTGGCTGTTGCCTACCCCCCCCCCCCAAACGGGGGAACATTGTATTGTGGTCGGAGCACCGTTACGCAATGCCAAGAAGAGGAGCCCTCTAGTGGCTTACTCTTCTTCTAATATATATAAGAAAATCATGGACTCTTGGTGCTATCTTCACACCGGTTACGGTGCCCTACCGGTCGAATTGTTAGTGTCGGACTTGGGATCCGATAGTCCCAGGTTCGAATCCCGACTGTTTTCCTAAAGGCATTCAATGCACAGTGCTTTCATGAATCCGCCTGAGCAAGATATTAAGCACATCTCAGCTCGCGTTGGGCTCCAGGCAGCCCAATTTGCCATCCTTAAAGGTTGGTACGGGTACTGTCCTTGTGGGAAGGTAATATGAGTCCACGCAATGCCCGATGAAGGGTTGGCTTTAATTCCACAGATGTAGTCAACGTTTGAGGTGTCACTCCTGGCTTCGGGCTGAGAATCCAGGCAGGCAAATGCCGGCATGTTCCAACCTTTTATCTCCTAGAGTTCTCTCCGGGGGCAACTTTATCTGTTATGTTTGATTTTAGTCTCTAGGCCTAACCTTGCTTCTTCAATCGTCGTTCTGGCACTAGATTCTATTCGCTCCTCATAGGTGAGAATTCCGGAACTCTGCTTTGCAGACGGTCCCACCAAATGGTATCGCAGGATGGCATTCGCCAATACGTTTTGGAAGATGGGCAAACTGTGGCGTCTTGCAGGATCATACCAAATCTAAAATGAGAAATAAATCACTTCAACCAGCCATATGTATATATATATATATATATATATATATATATATATATATATATATATATATATATATATATATAGAGTATAATAGTATAGCGGATGAGTAGTATCCTACATCCCAGTTCTGTTGCAAAACTTAGGTATCACAACCAGAACAAAATTGTTCAGAAACGGGATCAGAGTTTAACAAGATTATTTTGTCGGGCAACAGTCAAGTTTACAACTTCATTACCTCATGACTGAACGATCACACAACTAATTCATACCTGTATGCTATCGTGTGGCGTAAAGCTTGATAACATTGTCCTGGCGAGAGTTTCTATTGAGTCATTTAGCCCATGTCCCTGGTTTCTAGAACTCATATTTGGGTAGAGACTGGCCGTGAAGTTATCCCAAAAGAGAAGCAAGGATTCCTTGACTTTTGCTAAATTTTTGTAGGACTGGGGACGGTTTAAGGTAGCCATTGAAAATCCGCCAGTTGCACGAAACCATTTCTTGTTATCTCCGTTTTGTAGCCAATCAGAAATACTATGTTGAGTAAGATCTATCAAGTAGTGATCTGAACCAAGATTTAGTGTTGGAGGCTTGTTGCTTTCGAAAATGTTCTGTTGGTTACAGGAACCGTCTGCTTTCTGGTTACAAGAGCAATTTTCTGATACAAAAATATGATTGCTGTAATTGGTCTTTGCTAAATCAGGAGATTGCAGGCATTTCTCTTCGCTGAAATATGGAAAAAATTTTGCTTATATGTATGCTGTATATTGTTTGTTATCATAAGTTATTGTACCTTGCGCGCGGTGCAAGTGACTTGACGCCATTTGCCCGTTAGAGCCCTGAGGTTGACATATGACCGCAACAAAGGAATGTACGCCCTACAATTCTTAGAACGAAGGTAAACTGTTTGAATAAGAGCGCTCACCTAGCCCATTGGCTCTCTCCTGTTTCGAACTAAGGCTTGGCCTTTGTGACTGCGGGGCAGCCGTTTTTCATTGATTTCCCTTTTGATTGTTGGGCAGTGGACAGTATGCTGATTCCAAAACATCTCACATTTGCTTGGGTTCGAATTCAAGCTTAAGCTTGGTTCGACTGTGTCTGAATGGCTCAGCGGAAAAGAGTCAGTCTAGTCAACCGAAGGGTGTGGGTTCGATCTCCACGTCTGAATGTTTCGGGTCTGTGATGCTGTAGTAACAACTTGTTTTCCTTCGCACAGTATCTTATATTATTAATATTAAACACTCATCACCCGGAAACACTGCGCCTTCATATTCAGTTCGTAGAAGCGTAAATAAAAGTAAAGACAATCTACCTTGAACGGTCTTTCTCTCTGACACAGGGTGTTCCTAATCCTGGAGGTTGCACCAAGCTCTGCAAAATTTTCTGACCCTCAGACAAGAATGAATATGTCGAGGGTGATGAACGATTCCGAATACTAAACTAACAAAAGAGTGCTGCATACTGTTCAAAGATGGTGATGTTGCGCATATTTTAAATTTTTTATGTAATTTTAAAAAATTTTCAATCTTTCGGCATCCAAGGATGCTCGTTTTCTTTCAAAAATACCAAATAAGCATATCTAACCCTTCATTCATTCTTCATATAACCTCATTTCATTTGTTATCAGAAGTTGTGGCTTCCTGTTTGTGTTTGAAGAATATGCATAGTTTACCAGCTATTAATATGCTGATTTCATGGATCAAGTCGGAAGCAGACGCGCGTCTATAAGCGTCCGCATGCGTTCGTGAGCATGAATTCGAGATTTTAAACAGCTGAAACGGCATGTTACCGTCTGAGGCGTCGACGCGATTCTACGAAGGTATACCTTAACTTGACTTAATGATTACGGCAATACCTAATCAGTTCAAATGCATTCAAATTCAAATCCAGTATCAGCTTTATTATTGGTGATAACATATTCATGCACCTGAACAGTATATATTGAGGGCTCCGGAAGTTATCTATGTCCAAGCGCACTGATTCAACAGTAGACTTAGTACCGTACTTTTCCAAGACACACGCGAGTACCAGCAGCAAGCATGGGATAATAATCTGTAAGAAAATTAAAGCAACCGCACTAAGATACAATGCGATGACAGTGTGACTGCTTTAAGATGGCGATCCCGTTCGGGGAACTAGTGCTAGCACAGGGTCTCGCAGTGAGACAAAGGCTACTTTGGGATTCACTGCAAACATTAATTCTCATCTTGTACAAAGTGCATCGCACTCACAACTATGTCTTCTAGACAGTAAAGCATATGATATGGCAAAACCAAACAATGTCAAGGAAAGCAGGTTTAGGATTATCAGAGCTGGCGCCACAGGTGGACAAGGGGGGTAAAGGGGAGGAATTCCCCCCTCGGCGAAGTCGTCCACAAGGGGTCGCAAAATTGCTCCCACAAGGGGGTAAGAAAATTGCCACAAGGGGTAAGAAAATTGCCCAAAAAATAGGTTTTACGACCAAATTTTCCAAAAATTTTCCGGCTTCGCCGAAATTTTCATTAAAAATCACACTTTTTTGCTAAAAAACGTCCGAAAAACGTTGTTTTAGCTAAAAAATCGCTGTTTTTCATTAGAAAACGACTAAAGACGCTTAAACATCGCTTTTAAAAGTACACTTAAGAAAAATCGCTCTCACAAGGGGTACCCAAATTTGCTTCCACAAGGGTCAGTGAAATTTGACCTCCCGTTCAGGTGTGGTTGGCGCCAGGTCCGGGTACCCGCGGGCCGGGCCGGGTCTGGGTCCAACTTTAGGACCCGCGGGTGCGGGAACCCCCGTGTCCAAATCCGGATCCGGGTCTAAAATACTAAAGAAAACTGGATTTGGTACATTTAGGGATGTTAAACCATCATAATTTGGTTTTTCTTTTCTAATAAAAGGTTGGTAGAACCATGTGTTAAGCATTGAGATAATGGTTAGTAGTTGCCTAGCTGAGGTCTTTCTAATCTATGTTGCTCTGCTGGGCTACAAACAAAGTATGTAACTAGAATTGGAAGTAGAAATATGTTTGATAACTTGAATTAATAACCTTGCATAAAATTTTGCAATGCACTTTATTTGCACTATTACAGTAATAAAGTTCCAGTGAAATTTAAGAATGCTGTGAAATTTAAGGATACAGTGAGGTTTGAAATGCACACTGGTTCTTTTTTAGATCCGGGTCTGGATGGGTCCGGGCCGGGCCTCAAATTTTGGACCCGGAGCCAACTCTGAGGAATATAACATGTACCACTTGCCAAGGCAGAGACTTTGATTTTCGTTCATTAACTGGGGGTAGTGATCAAGTAAAAGTCTAAGATTTAACATTTCAGGATAACAGCTGATTAATTAAGTGTTGTCAAAGGTTTGTACTTGGATACCTTTACACTATTTTTTCATTAACACAAATGCTGAAGTAATGCATTTTACAACCCTAAAAATGTGGAACCAGAAACAAATATTGTAAACAGTTCCAGTCATACATTAACACGGGGTCCGATTCTAGGGGGTCTACCCCGACCCCGACGAAGGGTCTACCCCTGAAAATTTACAAGATTTTAAGGGAGTCTGCCCCGAAATTAGTAAAATTAGCGCATTTTTGACGTTTTTGACAAAACATAGTAAAAAATGGCAATTTCTAGAGATTTTTAAGAAACTGTATGAAAAAATCACTAAAATTTGTTTAAAATACTAATTTTTGATAAAAATCGCTGAGGGGTCTACCATTTTTTGTTGGTCTGGGGGAGTCTGCACCCCCCCTCCCCCCACATTATCCTATGGTTCCAGTACCTGAGCCGTGTGACCACTTGCAAAGTTCGTGACAAACCAGACCTCACATTGGGCTATTTGAATCAAAATACGCTACATACTTGGGCGAACCAGCCTTTTGTTGATCGCGACCAGTGAATTAGTCTTCGAAGCAAACATCTGGACATTTGAGCAGAAGCGAGAGCACAGCCAGATTTCTTGGTTGGTTTCCCGACAGCAGCATCTCCCATAGTTTCGTTATCTAAAGAAAGCCACGATATATAATATATATACAGCATAATACGAAGATTAAGATTAACGTTGTGGCTTTCTCCGATGACATTTGGAAATTTGGAAATCTTTGGTCTTGGCATATATGGATGCCTTATATTTACCTTTCAACTGTGATATGTTCTTCTTGTATGTAAAAATTATTGCTCTCCGAAGCAGTGTGGCACCCTGAGGTACCTATGCCTCTCCTTCATTAATACACAAGGTTTACAAGCCTTCATCGTCAGCTTCTAATTACATTTAATTACTTTCACTTTATAAAATACTTTTATGCAAAATTGCTTTTGATTACTTTTACACAATATATAAATTGCTTAGAAATTTTTATTTATAAGAGTTGCTCAGGCCCGTTCTGTTTTGGTATTAGAAATTAATCTACTGCGCGTTGATTGGATTGCAATTATGAAATTGTTCGGTCGCTTTCAAAGAATTTCAATGCATCAGTAATGAATTAATAGTCTTAAATACATTCTATGCTTTACCCAATTTAAAAAGGCAGTTACAAGTTGTATTAATCGAACTGGAGTGTGAAAATATCTTATAACTTGTATTGCCTTAGATTGATAATGGATAGCTTATACAAAAAATAAATGTAGCCTAGTGCGATCATACCTTTGGTTTGCATATCTTCGGTATCATAATATCCCGTTGCAGCTATTTTAAGAAATATCTAAATCAGGAAATCTAAATTAATGAAAACATAGGCACCGGGGTGGAGGCAGCCATGCAGTATTCAATAAGATGCATAAAAATGATTTAACGAGGTGTCACTCGGGCAGTTTCCCTTGAAGAAATTCCAAAAAAATCGAAAATATCTAATATATAGATTTTATAAGTTTAGAAATAAATAAAACAGAAGCGCATTTAGAAGCGGTAAAACAAAATTTAAACAGATCGCAAGAAATATTTGATTATTGTTAGAGTTTTAATTATATTTTCCGTCTGTGCAGATAATAGGAAAGGCAATATCGTCACTTCAAGAAATGGTACTATATTAAAGCAATGCATATTCTAAAATAGCGAGAACATTCTTTTTAAATTAGGTAACCAATCAATTGAGGAGCTAACCCTTTCTAGCTGGGTCTCTGAAACACCATAACTATCGATGCCAAGGTGAAACTTTCTGCTATCTAATTCCTGGAAAAGATGGCACATCGCAGATAATGGCGTATCTCGTGGTAGCGTAATAACGACCTCAGATCCCACACTTTGGAACAGTGAAGCAGCAGGTGCGAAATCTTGTACAAAACTTAATATTCGATTGGCAGCTCTGTGTGGTCGACTCTTACCTGTAAGCAACAAAGTTTTCATAAAAAAGTTTAAAAACCTTTTCAGAGCTAAATTTTGTGCCTTTAAAATTAATAGAGGGAAAGATATTACCACAACATCGTATTTGACACTAGCATCACATTACCTTTCTGTTCCGCAATATCTTTGTCTTCATTAGCCTATAAAAATGAAATTGTTAAACAAAGAAAAGGATAGAAATGGAGTTTTCCACAATTACAATGCCCTTAAGGTGGTGGTATCGTTTACCGCACCGGTGTAGACTAAAAATTTGTAATGGCAACCTTTATATTTGACCTCTTTAAAGCATTAAATAACCAAAAACTTGCATATTCCCAGAAAATGTAGCTTTCATTGAGGCGCGGTAACTCACAAATTGAAAAAATTAAAATAAAATTTTGAACAAGGATAACTTTCGATTAGATTACGCTAGAGAGCTGAAATTTCATATGCTGAGACAGGAATCTCTTGGCAAGGGTCATGTTTCAGCATTTTAATTACTGTTTAGCATGTCGAGAGAAAATTACTAAAAAGGCACATTGATGCCACTTTTCAAAATTCAACAAGCGATATCTCAGTTGTTCTTGACTCAAACGGAAAACTAGTAAAAATGACCCTGCAATAGGTTTTGGTCAATTCGCACGCCAAATTTGAAAACACAATATTACTCGAAGTATGAGAAAACCTTGTTTAAAACATAAATTTGCTTCAGTCTTCAACGATCAACGTAATTGGTGCTTAGCTAACTGCTGGCTTGCCATTACAAAGGCACAGCAGTGACCAAAAAGAATTGTTGATTTTGTTATCGTAAAATATTGAAACAAACTGCTTGGGAGAGGACGAAAACGGGTGGGGCGGAGATATTTATTTCCATATATGTTTACAGACGCTTTGGAAATTGGTTGAGACGAATAACGTTATTTTATTTGTACTCCCCCTTTCGTAATTTTACTCCCCCCGGCACTTTTCACGCCTAGAATATGTCTGAATATAGCTATTATGGATTACTTTAAGTTGCCAGATATCCACAGTCATAAAATATGCATGAATAAGTGACATTAAAAAAAGAAATAGCATTTTCTGGAATATCTCGATTATCTCGATTCGGAGCAGTAGATATATTTGCAGGCTGTCCGCTCACCGAAAGCAGTCTGGTTCGAGCTTAAAAATCACAAATTTTTTATTTTTTACAGTTTCTAGTCTGGGTTGTGTATATTTATATTAATAATGGTTAAAAATTCGAAAACCAGTTCAAATTGAAAAACTCAGCATAACAATTCTTTGAAAAATATGGAAATTTGGTCAAAATTAAAATTTTTTCATACACGATTAAAAGTTTTAGCAGCACAATTGGGAACACTTGTAAGGTCGTTAAGCGATTTTCCAGGTCATTGGGATTATTTGCTATAAAGTTAGCCTTCAAAATACAGTAAACAATACCAGCACCTTAAATTATGAAGCAAAACCAGCTAGTTTTTGTGATATATTGTTGTCCGCATAATACATGTATTGATGACATTAGTTTCTTCACTATTTTGTTACACATGCATAAATTGTACAGTGCAGTACGGCATTGTACTAGTACAGTGCGGCATGCTCTGCTGTAGTATGTAGAGTGTAGTATCAAAGATTAAAAGTACAATCACATAAAATCTGTAGCGAGAACTCCAACCTACAGGGGCCGATATTATCAAGTTATGCCGATGTTTGTTGAAACCTCAAACCGGGTTGAGATTGGTGTTGGAAAATTCATCCCAATGTTGTTAAAACAGCATTGAAAAAACCCGGGTTGAAATAATAGGTTTGGGGTTGAAACTGGGGTTGAGTTTCAACCCATTGTTATCATTAAATTTGGGTTCAAGATTCTGGTAAGTTTCCGGGTTGAAATAGCTAAATCTCAACCCTCCACACTGAAGAGGGCTAAGATTTCGAACCGGGTTGAAATGACAGAACAGCGCTCTAGTTTGTTTTATCCGTTTTATTTTATCAATTTTGCTTTATCAATCTGTCTATATTTAATTTTAACGAAATTTAAAACGGCAATATTTAGTAAAAATTCGTTTGAAATACCACATACCGCCAATTCAATACCGATTCAAATTTTTCTTTAAGCAATGTTTTTCATTTCATCATCAATATTTCTTACATTACTATTGCCACTGATGATAAGTTGACATTGGTGTGAATAGTTGATCGTCAGCTGCATTTTGTAGAAACAGGGCATTGCAAACCTGCGCTTTGTTCAGGCGAAGCTGCCTTGGGGAAACAAGGCCGAAAAGGGGTTGAAATCGGGTTGAAACACGTCAAATCCGGATTAAGCTACCCCAGCCACAAAAAAGTTTGACAACATATGGTTGACGATCGGGGGTTAGCCAACCGTAACATTTGAGAATAGAACCCAAAAATGGGTTCAATCCTGGTTGAACTCAATCCGGTTTGGGTAACATCGGTTCCAGAATCCACATTAGTTATAGGGTACCGGTGGTTAGCTCCGGATTCTCAGCCAGAAGCCACGAGTGACAACTCAAATGTTAACTACGTCTGTGGAAGGGTAGGGGCAATATATACTTCGTCAGGCGTTACGCCAGAATACAAACTCCTGCTATGGCAAAGGCAAAAATGGTCGGACAACCACATCTGTGAGAACCGGAAAGCAGATCGCAGGAGCTCTTTTTCAACAAAAAATTATAAATATTCATAAAAAGTACTGTATTCGTGCTCAGTGCTTCTAATTAATAAATAGTACCTCTGCAAGTGCACAGCTTATTTGATAACCAAGACCGAATCGTCGTTTTAGGAACATACTAGACCCGCAGCACTGCAGACGACCTTCGCTAATTATAGCAATGCGATCACCCAAGATGTCTGCTTCGTCCATGTGATGCGTTGACAAAATGATTGTGCGACCTGACAACACAACTGTATTAATAAGACTAAACAAACTAGTCAAGACATAACCCACTTATCAGAAAGCGCACTAAGCGTCACTGTCAAACTATGCAATTTGGCCTTAGACAAATTATTTGATGTCACCCAATTATTAGCAATTTAGTTAACAATTAGTTAACATTAAACATTTGCAGATGTTTTGACAGAATAATAACCAATAGAAACAGCCAAAAAGTTGTAGAAGCAAAAATGTTTATTTTTCGGTGAACCGTTTGCAGGACATAAACATTACCCCAAAAGTGACCCCACCTTAATTGTTCGGCATTTTCCACATTTCGAATGCATTTGAGTTCTCGATGCATACAGAACAAGTGGGCCCCTGAAAGGGGCATAATCCCGAAGTTGAGGATGCACATATAAATTTAACGTTAACATGCCAAACCTGAATATTACGATGTTCCGATCTTTAGCAATGTTTCACTTGCCAACCTTAAGTATTACAGCGAAGTGGTTTGCAGTTGCCAGTATCTGTCTTGCTGCGCTCTTTTCTGTTTCTCATTGTTGGAATGCTCAGTCCACTTTATTTTGTGGCGATTAAAATTAACCATGCTGTTATCGGTTTGTATTAACACATGCTGCCGAAGTGACGGTATGAGCTTTTTCGGATACTTGTTTCAGATAAATTATTCTGCTCTCGCAAAAACAGTATTCTACCTGCCTGTAAATACTTTTGTCTTGTCAAGCTGTGACTAAAACAAACTTTTCTCTTGCGGGATGGTGAGGTCAACAGACGACGCAATACAGAATACAGAGAATTTCTTTATCGACTGATTTTCATGCAATTTTAATTGCAGCTGGTTGATCCCAAGAAAGTTTGCGTAGACTAGAAGATGCAGTTTTTCTCCAAGAGATTCATACTGTATATTTCAGATTTTATTAATGCAATATATTGTCATACCATTGCGAACCTTCGGTGTCTTCCGCTTTACATTGTGTCAAAAAATGATAAAGCAGCTAATCTAAACTTAAGAAGCTTACTTACAATTTCATTTCTTACATTACTTCTTGCTTGCAACCATGAATACTGCAATAAATAGTTCAGAGACGCTGGAAATGACATCACGAAATAAACAGCAATAGAGTGTACCATATTACATAGTCGATGGCACCCAAAGATGAGAAAAGTCAACCTCATAGCGTTTAATAATTAAACAACTAAAGCCAAATTCACACGGTGGGGATTTTCGTGGGGATTCCCCAGGGGATTTCCCCATGGGGATCCCCATACGGACCCCATCTGTCCCCATGGGTATGCCCCATGGGGATTTCTATGGGGATTTTCGTGGGGATCCTCATAAAAAACCCCATGGGGACGGATTGCTCGCCGAGCAATTTTCTATGGGGATCCCCATGAAACAACCAATCAGAAAGCAACAAAAGTCAGCTGACATTATTGCCATTTACAGTTTTAAATGTACTCTGACTAAATATGAAATAATATATTGTATGCAACAAGAAGAATTGGTACAATAAATCAAATTACACAAGTTTTATGATTTGTTATAAACAAACAGAAGAAAAGTCGTCCTCAAAAGTATGTGTTTGAGCGATGGACGAATTATAATATGCTTTTCCTTAGTTATCACGAAAATCCAATTGATATAAACTGTTTATAATTTGTGATGATGATAATATTGTTAATTGATGTTATCATTACTGCTCAAATTTTGAGGACACAGTAACTCCGTTTGTTTAGTAATAACAAAGTATAGACAACAACACGCTATCTATAGTAAGCATCCCCTGGGGATTGTCCCCATCGTGTGAACAGAAACCCCATGAAAAAGCCCCATGGGGATCCCCTGCAGATTTTGGGGAAAATTTCGAATGCTATGTGCTCGGTGGATTCCCCAGGGGAATCCCCATGAAAATCCCCATCGTGTGAAATCGGCTTAATGACCATAAAGTTCAGCCAACTAATTTTCATATTGTATCAAAATCTTGTAAAATGTTATTTTTCTGAATCCAACTGACGGGGAGCACTGCTGAACAGATTCAGCGAATTGCAAATTCAGTTAGAACGAGGACTGTATTCTCTGTGAAAGTCACAGCAGAGAGTTATCATCATCATCATTAAGCTGAATTTTTATAACCACCCTACACTGCGCATTACTACACGGAAATTTGCCCATGATAGATTTGTTAATGTGCGTGCACACAGGCCGCAGTTTTAGTGTTGTGAATAGGCTGTTCATTTGCCACAGATTTGATAATACCTGTCCCGCGTTTAGGCGGGATAAAAGATTAGAAGAAATCAAAATCTGGCAAAAGTACAAATTATTGGTAAACTTTCATAGCCGACAATCAACTTATTTTGTTCTATATGCAAGTGCAGAATCTGAGAAGGAATTAACTATGTGAAAATTTAATCTCCATAACGTATAGCGAATGCATTTAGCTTTGCAACCTGATGCGCTGAATTCGCTCGAGCAAGGATTGAAACGTTCTAAATTTCATTGCTGTCTGAAAGCTATATAATATTGTTTTTCTATACCCTTAAAATAATATGCTTGGTCGCACCTGCTTTATGCTTCAGCAGCAGATTCCATATTCCCCGCCTCGCATAAGGATCAACACCAGCTGTCGGTTCATCCAGAATGACAATTCGTGATCCGCCAATCAGCGCAATCGCGATGGAAAGGCGACGTTTCAATCCTCCTAAAGATATTAGAAAAGTTGAGTACAATACGGCGCTCAAAGAAGTAGCTCAGGGGTGATATGGCACGCTAGTTCTGTCTGATTCAGCAGCAAACCCTGTGGAGTGCATGAACGAAAAGTGTCGTAGAATTCAAACCACTTTTCATTGAATAATATGGCGTTAAATAGTACTGTTCAGACTTCCACGAGGACGAGACCTCCAAAACACGGGCAGACCCTTTCATTGAGAATGGAAAAATTCAGGAACAAATTTGATGAAAAATTAAATATTTCTAAGTAAGTTACACCTCTCTAAAAGCTGTTCTGTAATTTGCTAACGACACATTTGCTTGAAATTCTTAATTTATTGTTTTTCAGTATTGATCTGTGACAATATGCAGTTTTTGGGGATGAACCAAATAACATATTAGAATTTCTTAGATTGTCTCCGAAGGAGGGGTAGTCACCCACAAAACCGATATTCGTCTAAGTGCATTTCTCAGTACAATTACCAAATTAGAATTGATCAGATTAAATTGAATTATGTTGGTTACTAATTCTGTTGTGCTTGTCGTTTCTCTAATCCAATTATGATGATAAACTTGTGTTCGATTAATACTCAACCGTAAAGGTATGAAATACCTACCAGACAAATTTCTTGTTAGCTTGTTTTTGTGGGCAACCAGTTTCAAATCATTCAGCATTGCGGTTACAGCGGCATCCCGTTCGGCCTTTTCGACTCCCTTCACCCCAGCATAGAACCACAGTTGTTCGAACAGCGTTAGCCTTTAAAATAGTGTATGCTAATAAGCTAGGATTAAAATTGGTGACAGTGCGGAGGCAAGAGCGGGTTATGACAAAAGATACCTGGAAATGTAGTAGCAGGTAGTTGTTAGTGTTGGTGGGGACGTGCAAAATTGCAAAACGTCGTGTCTGTATGCGGTACACGGAGTTGGACCACAATTTTCATACAGAAACTAGGTTAATTTCCCTTCAAAAACTTAAAAAATATAATTCTTGAAAAAAATTAAATTTAATTTAGTTTAATTTAATTAAAATCTTGCTGCAAGTCAATCAAAACGTAGCCATACCAAATTGGAACTAAATCAGTTAAATTTTTCGAAACTTATCCACAGGTATGCGAACGCCTTAGTAATCTCCCGTGACGTGCAGAAATTCTGTAAAAATCTTCCATGTGCCAAACTTACGGACTACAGAATTTTCAGGTTTTAAGATATTTTGAAAGACACGAATTAATGAAGTAACAACATAAGAAGCCGTACCCTCCGTAAACCGTGTTATGTTGTGGGCACATTCCCATACTTTTGCGAATAGTTGATATTTCACTGCGAATATCCGCACCGTGGATAAATGCGGTACCATTAGTTGGAGGAAATACTCCACACAGAATTGATCTACAAATTATGCTACGAATATAGTAACAATTTCAACTGTAGCACAGACTTATTGTACACGGTTGAGCGTAAAGAATTAAAACCCAACAAATCCTCCAAGATTTGAAGCAAGATAAACTTTTGCTTTTGTAAGCGACTAAATATATTATAAGTATCTGTTTCAGTTAAGGATCTAAAATATTTCAAATTTCGGCAAATAAAATTGAAAGTTACACCAGCTGAAAATTTGGTTTTAATTTCAATAACCGAAACAGCGTCTCAACACAAATGACTTCATCTTTACAGGTATGTTGTTGCACAACATAGAGTGCACTAGCTGATTTACAGGCACGCTAAGCGAAACTGCGAGGGGTTGTGCTGCACGAGCGAAGCGAGTGCATTACAAACCCGAGTGTTTCGTAAAAGCTTGCACGAGAATTTTTTTGTGGTACGAGGGCGGAGCGAAGCGGAGCCTGAGTACCACAAAAGAATTCGAGCGCTAAGCTTTACGAAACACTCGGGTTTCACAACCCTTGCAGTTTTGCTTGGCGTGTCCGTAAATTAGATGGTGCGAGAGAAATTGTGCAACAACTTAGTTGTGAAATAGCTTAGTTCAAATTTAAAATACCGGAAATCATCTCTTAGTTGATGGCAGCTGATCGCTTCTGTTAGTTAAGCTTAAAATTAAAAAAAGTGAAATTTCTTGCAAAATATTTATAAATTCCGTACAGAGTCGTTGTCTTTCCAGCGCCGTTGTGGCCTAGGAATGATGTGATCTGGTTTTCGTAAAAGTTAATGGAGAGCCCATCAACTGCTACTTTCTTATTTCTGTAAACTTTTTTTAGATTCATTATTTGGACACCAACTGGCATGCCGTCTGGGACTTGTTCCAGAGATTCTGGTATCTCGGCTAAACAGAAAGAGGTTATTTATTAGTGAAAGTATTTCGTACGTTATTCTAGGGTTTCATGTAAAATAGAGGTACTTAACTAAAGCATGTACCTAATACAAATGCAGAAATTTGACCTTACTAGTTCTTACCCGAAACTTTCCCATCATTGGCGGACAAGTCATTGGTTTTAGATTTTGAAGGAGTGCACCAGTACCTAGGCCAAATCGGAAAGTACCATGGCAAACCACTGCCATACGTTCCTGAAAGAAATTTCCAAAAACTAAATGGGTTCGTGTTGCAACTGTTTAAAAACAGAATATGAACTAATAAGCTTAGGAAGTCCGTTGGATTGTGCTTAAGGCTGAACAAAAAAGGTACCCAAATGCTTTAAAAGGGTTGAGTTGTTTTGAATGGAAGTCGCCGATTTCACTCATTTGCATTTACAATATAGGTTATGTTTTATTCTCAAACATATATTTTCAAAAATCATAAAATACTAGAATTACAAATCAATCAGCGACAAAGTTATTTAGGTTCCACACTGGAAGCTTTGAAACTTTTAACGATGGATTAACGACAAGGTCTTCAAGGTCAGGTGGAAGCCGACCGAGCAAATATAGATTGATCTATACATCAAATTAAAGCCTCTGCTAAGATACCCTTTTAGCGAAAATTCGGTTAGAGACGCGGAAACCATCTACACTTCACAGTACCACAATTCACATTCAAAGTTCATGCTTCATAATTCCAACTTGGCGCCCTTAATTCCTGAAGCTGTAACTGGCTTAATAATAATTGATAATTTGGAAATTGAATTTTTACATTTATAAGATCAAAACTCAAAAGCACGTCAAAGCAGCTTAACTTTGACGCATTTCTTTGGCAGACAATGATTTAACCAAACTTGGTAGCAGTTGTGAACAGTTGTCAACAAGTGGTGAAAATAAAAAGACAAATTGCATTTTGGGACAAAATTAGCAGTTTTTCAACATATCAAACATACATAGTCTGGAGGTGGGAATGCTACTGCCAATCTTTCAATCAGATCACAATTTTAGAACCACCACCTTGGTAGGTGGATTGGAAACAGCAAGGTATTTAAGGAAAAAACCTGACAATATAACAACCACCAGAGCTATAACCGTTGCCTTTGCACTTTTTTCCAGGAATGCTGCCATAAAGAAACACATCAGTGTAGAGGCGATTCAGTCGATTCATTCAAACGAAAATTACCACCTGAAGGCTAAGAGCTGAAAAAGTAGCTTTAATTTCTAAATTTGCAGTAAAAAATTGAATTGAATCTGCATAGAGATTTGATTTTTTAACTATTTACCTAAATTAAATTAACTGTAAATTCAGGACTAAATGACTGTACACCTGAAAGTATATAATCAAAAAATTACCTGGAAAAGCAGTGTCCATGTACCATGTTAGCAATACATATAGAAGGCAGGAGATCAACATCATCAGAAGTATGTGAACAATGCTGAAGTGGTTTTTCAAGTCAAAGAAGTTACCCAACTGGCTCCAATCTAATCGAGTGCCATAGTATTCTGCATCGCAGAACAATTCAAATGCGAGCGCCAATGCTGCGTTTGGATATAAACTCTAAATTATGTGAATACATTGACAGAGTCCTGGAATTGCATCTATACGTTTTTCTCCCTTGTACCCTTGTACCTTGTCGCGGGGTTGCAGGCTAGGCGAAGCGATGTTTTAAGCCTTTGCTTATATTGAACTATATGTCACAGCATATCTATGAAACAATATATAATGCTGATGAAACCTGATTCTGAGTAAGAATATGGGTAGAAATCTTTGGAATAAGTCAGTTAGGTTTTACAAACTGTGCCTCACTGTGTTCTTGACGACAAGGTTGGCTACTTTGGGAGGTTCTTAACCAACAGTCTTTGTTATGTGCCACAAATCATTAGAGTGAATTTCAGCAGTTTTTAACGATACAGCTTATAAGAATTCAAAAACTGTTACTAACCAAAATCATTTTCACAGTGGGTGACAATAGCCGCGTCTGGTGGACTGGAAACAGTAAAACAAGGAAAAAACCTGGCAATATAACAACAACCAGAGCTATAATTGTTGCTTTTGCACTTTTTTCCAGGAATGTTGCCATAAAGAAACACATTAGTATAGTTGCAACTGAGTAGAGTAGAAGTACTGCCGCGACAACACTGATATCGGAACTGGGAAGTAGTTTACCAAACTGAAAAGTTACACAAATAGATGTACAAGCGACATTTTTTGATACAATCAGTAGATCAACGTTCCATGATTATCTCTTAGGTGAGGGCCTGTTCTTATTTCAAAAATGATAAGTTTTAATTATGTGCATTATTAATATGCGTGAGCCTTTGGGCTTCAACATTATTGAAAACCAGGGCACTTGAGAAAGAACAAAAAGACCTGTTACTTACAGGCAACCGCCGAACATTCGACAATAAAAGCAAATTCGGGCTTCTCCTTGGGTATCCCTTGGGAGGAAACTTTCCAGATTGTAAGTAGGTGGCAATCACAATAGGTGGCAATCGCAATGATCATGTTTCCAAATTAACTGTAAATTTGAAGCCTAGCTAAATTCAATCTTTCTCCAATTGAACGACTGCTAAGTTCGGCATTAGTCATAATTAGACTTGCTCACGATTAGTCTTACCCATATTGCTAAAAGAGTAAATACATCTGTGACAAAGAAAACCAGAACGCCCATAGTAAACCAACTCAAATAGTTTTGACGATTTGATACTCCCATTATCTAAACAAAGAGAACCACAGTGTCTCACTGTTAACTCACTGTTAACGAACGAACCATTAAACGAACACCATACACAATGCATATACATACACATACACCCACACCAACATCCACAAAAACGCACACACAAAAGCACACACGGCAAGCAAGGTGCAGCACACGGCATACGAGGTCATCTCAAAGCATAAGAAGGGTGTAGCATGTAGGCACGTAGCAAAATACTTGTGTTCACAGTTCTGGGTTCAATCAAATTCTTGTAAAGGCACAGTAATGCATATAAAATATATCCTACCAATAAGAAATTCTTTAGTCTCTTTTCCTTTTCGTAGACAATCCATTTGACCAAAATCAAAACCGGATATATCAGAGCGGTTAATAAATTATAAGGAACGTTCAGTATACGGAATAGAAGGAGGATATAGCTAGAATTATAAACAGAGCTTTAGCTGCAACTTAAAATCTTTCATTCATAGATTAACGCAGGGGGAGACGGTCTGATGGGGTTGCCCCTCCAGCCCGGACAATGCTACAAGCTCTACGGCCATCGGTGACAAGAGATACAGAAAAAAATGGTCAAGCTGATCAAAAACACACAAAAATGTGTGTACAAAATCTGTAAGGCTTTCAGTTAACTAAATATACGTCGTAACCACATAAAACTATACATTTTCGGAATCCTTGCAGCGAAACGAACATTTTTATAAAATTTAAGATTTTTTAAAATTTCAAAAATCTTAAAGTATTGGTTTTTTGGGGAATTTTTTGGACCGTACAACCTATTCATCTCATTCTTTCAGAAACATTTTCCCATCTGAAGACGCATCGATTGACACAAGAACAAAAAACTTCGGTTGAGAAGTAAGCATTTTATTCCAAAACTACGTTATTCCATTTACTTTGATATTTGCAGCTTTTTGTCGCTTTGATTGGTTATTACTTACCACTCGCTCAACAGAAAACTTTTTGGATTAGATTTTCATGACCGCCTGATATTAATGTGGGACTTCAAATATTTGAAAGTAGAGTTTTTAAAAAATGTGTGTGTTTTTGAAAAAATGTGGGATTTCACTACATGCCAATTTAAGCATTGGCACTTCAGTCAGAAATGTCAGAAATGACCTAACGGATAGTGTAATATGTATATATATACCTACCTTACTAAACCTGAGAAACCATTTTAATTACCGACGCCGCATAAAGAACTCGTTGAAATGTTGAACATTAAAAATAATTAAATTTAAATAAAATTGAATAAAACTGAATAATTGAATTAAATTTTAGTAAAATTGACAAACAAGTTTTCAAGTAACAAAAGCTGTTGCCACCTAGGGGAAGTTGTCCAAATATGGCCAAATCCGGTTTTAGCATACAAAGACAGAAGGAAGAAGTTGCCTAATATGTACAACTGGGTTCCTAACATGGACAAGAAATGCCAAATATGGGCACACGCCTTATCATAGCGGCAACATCAAAGCATATTTGTAACAAGCGAAACCTCTATTTTATGCTTCTTAAAATTAGTTTTAGCATTAAAATTTGTTTAATAACGGTTTACGACTAATTCAACTGAAATAGTTTTCAAGCAAACTTTTTATGTGTAATTATATCAAAGGTTCATTTGTCAATTGGCCAAAACTTTTACGTGAAAACTCAACTGAAAAACCCGTGTTTTTACACGTAAAATCGGTTAGACTTTACATTTTACATTTTACAGTTTATATTTTACATATTTGGGACCTCACAAGAATTCGGCTGTCCATATTAGAGCACATTGAAATATCACCTAAAATAGTTCTGCTGCACAAAACATTTTACTGGGTCAAGTTATATTTGGATATTTACCAGGAATAATTTACACACACTTCTCTATAAAACGATATAAAAATTGTTAGTTACACCTCAACTGGACTTGGGCATCCTTGTCTTGAAAAAGTTACTTGCCGACAGTACAAAGCAACAGTTAAAAGTTGAGTAAAATTAGAAAACAATTCTTGTTGAATTTTAATACTGGACAGTTTTGCTAAAAGTTGGCCTCTCCAACAACATGTATATCTAGCTGCTGCGAAATCCTCATTTCAATTCACCTTGATAAGCAACCTACACAGCTATCCAAAGTTAACGTTGTCCATATTATATAGGCACATGGTCATATTTGTGCAATTTCCCCTACCACCTATCTACTCAAAACTACCTTGGTGGGATCTAGACCGTGCAGACTACGAATAACTGTTTATGGGCAAAACTTCTTTAACTTCAGTTTCATTTTAAACGTCATCATATTATTTAAATTAATAATTTATTTAAACCAAACTATCTACACTTTGTATCCAATCTTCAGCTATATACTTAGCATTTATTCGTTAACTTAAAATTGGAAAAGACTTTAGAAATTTTTGTGAGGAAGTATACAAAATAAAACGGCAAATGTAACGCACCGCTGATATACGCTACTGAAGTAAAGCCGGGTTCACACTAGGCAATAATTGCCGGCAAAGTGATTGCCAGCAATATGATTGCCAACAGATTGCCCATGTATTGCTAGTGTGAACAGTGTAAAAATTGCCAGCAATATTGCTGTCAATCGGTAGTCTCAGCTAGGAGAGCTGTGGCAATTAAACACGTAAATATAGCGGCGTACAGATTGCCGCTGGACTAAAATTTTAAATATCCCGCTATATTGCCGGCAATCTTGGTGATGCAGTGTGAACGGGTGCATTGTCGGCAATATTGCCATTGCAGAAATTGCTGGCAAGCAGATTGCCTGCAGATTGCCTAATGTGAACCGGGCTTAAAAAATTCAGCTTCAATGGTTAACTTTCGCCACTGAAATAAGTATTCAAGTTCACCCATTAATCTAGTAGCAACATAGATATCCGAAATAGATTCACCTTTGCGCCAAACGACAGCGGCTCGTAAAGGGACGCGCATATATTGCGAAGTTGGTGTTAACACCTGTTTGCATTTCAGATGTCCATTTGTTAATTAAATCTTGGATCAGATTAAATCCAGACAATATATATTTGAAATCTTTGATGGACGATTCCTTGTTCTTTTCAGACAGTCTGAAGTATAGATTTAAAAAAGTTTTTTGAGTAGGCCCCCTTCGGTTAAAAAACAAGTACATGAGCATCGAAGCCAATGCTGTCATTAAAGAAGGGTTTTTTAGTGTAAACGTAGCTATTTTCCGTGCAAGTCGTTCTGCCTCCTGGCAAAGCAAAAATGATATACATAATAAGATACTCAGTTTAGTTTTGGCAATATTCCAGAAAGGGCTGAAGTTATGTACTACATATCTATGCTAGCTCTGAATTACTCGCTGCCGTTCAGTTAAACTTAGTGTACAGAAAACCGGATGACTAGTTCTTAAGTTAGCTATTAATTATTATCTTTATATAATAACATGTCCAACATACTCCATGGAAAACAACGTCTTCTCCATTCTGATCGTATACGTGAGCATGGGAGATAACTTCGAATGCTTTACTTCGGCTTCTGTAAATTCAGCAAAATGAAAAAGGGAGACAGCAAATGTAGCAGTAAAAAACCATGTGTTTAACCGTGGTGTCGTATCCTGGTAGGGATTCATAAACAATTGAGACGATCCGAGTCTCCAAATTCCCGGATCGAATTGATTTTTTCCGATCTGATCCACATCTTGACTGGGTTTCTATGCAGAAACTAAAGTCTGACCAAACATTCTTGGAACCGAACTGTAAGCACTTGTCCTGAATAAACCTATGAAGTTAGTCTGCATGAAGTATAAAGCTCAGGAGGAGGATAATCCGATAAAACCAACATACCCGGTCTATGTCCAGTAACCGGATACCAAATCGATAAAAACGCTTCAGCTTCGGAAAGAGAATGATAATTAATTTATGCTCTACTCTATATTGGCCCAAGACATTTCCGAATATGCGATCACATCCGGTCCATGCCCGTTAACCGAATGTCTAGGTCACAAAACTGTACAGCAAGATTGGTAGGTTGTACGGTTTCGTTGATTGTATGTTTGGATTTCTCGGGTCGAAATTTGTCTGTATAGGAAATCTTGTCCGATTTGGACCAAAATTGCGTGATCTATGGTCGTATCCGGTTCGAAAAAAACCGAAAAAATCGGTTTTCCGGTATGGTGCTCAGAATCGCGGATAAAAAATGTTCGTCTTCGTCACAATGAATATTTGGGAGGCTACTTTCATTTTACCGGTGTCAAAGTAATCGAGTATCCGGTCGATTTCCGGTTCTGACTTTGAAATTTTAGATTTCATGGGCTATTATCTCAGTATCCGATTGGTATGAATTAATCAGCATTCTCTTTCCGAATCTGAAGCGTTTTAATCGAGTTGGTATCCGGTAACCGGATATAGACCGGATATGATGGTTTTACCTGATTCTTCTCTTCCTGAGCTTCCTAAAAGTATCTACATTATATTGACTAACTTCAAAGTTTCAGGACAGGCGCTCACAGTTCGGTTCCAAGATTATTTGGTCAGACTTCAGTGCTGCCAATCTGCTGATAAAACTTTTAAACGTGTACGAAAAGTTTTTGTTTTGACCAAAGTTCCATATTTGACGAAAAATGGTTGAGCTGACTTTTCCCTTTTATGTAGTTTTAGGATGTTTTCATCATTATTGATGTAAGTACATACAATCTATACTAAAAGCTGAAAAAATAGAAAATTTAATTTTTTAAAATTTTAAGCCCGAACCAGACTATATTCGGTGAACGCCCAGTTTGCAGCTATCTCTGCTGCACGAAAAAATATTAATTTACCAAACCATTTATTTTTTATTTAATATCACTTATTCATGCATATTTAATAATTGTTAACTGGCAACTTAAAATAATCCATAATAGCAATATTCAGACATATTCTCGGCGTGACGAGTGCCGGGAGAGTAAAATTACGAAACGGAGGAGTACAAATAAAATAACGTTATTCGTCCCCCCCCCCACAATTTCCAAAGCGTCTATAAACTTATATGGCAATAAATATCTCCGCTCCACCCATTTCCTCCTCCCCAAGCAGTTTCTTTCACTATTTCACGATAAAACATCAATTCCTTTGTAACGCGCCTTTGTAATGGCAAGCCAGCACTTAGCTAAGCACAAATTACGTTGACCATTAAGTACTACAGGCGATTTATGCTTTAAAGAAGGTTTTCTCACAGTTTGAGTAACTTCGTGTTGTCAAATTTGGCGTACGAATTGAATAAAGCCGATTGTAGGGTCATTTTTCTTAGTTTTTGTTTGAGTCAAGAACAACTGAGATATCGCATAATAGTCATAATACTGAGATAATTTTGAAAAAAGGCATTAATGTACGTTTTTAGTAATTTTCCTTAGACAGGCTAGACACTAAAATGATGAAAAATGACCCTCGGCAAAATATTCCTGTCTTCGCATGCCAAGTTTCAGCTATTTAACGTAATTTAATCGAAAGTAATCCTTGTTCAAAGTTTCATTTCAATTTTTCCAGTTTGTGAGTTAAACTATGAAAGACACATTTTCTGAAGATATGCAAGTTTTTAGTCATTTAATGCCTTAAACTAGTCAAATATATAGGTTGTTATTTCCAATATTTTAGTCTTCACCAGTGCTGTAAACGATACTACTACCTTAGGTGCTGGTATCCTTTTGAGCACTGCATTTGTAATGATTTTTCGAAACGCTGTAACTTTTGAAATTTTGGGAGTTGGAAAGAGGTTTATAAATCGTTTTAAAGCTTATAATCTGTACATTCATATGAGCTTACGAAACTAGCAAAATTAACAAGAAAATAGCAAAAAGTCTCTCACATGCTGACATCTGACAAGAGGAACATAGACCAAAATGTTTGAACATCGATTTCACAAGACTGTAGAATCGGCCAAGATTTCTTCTTGTTCCGTGACATGAAGGACATATGGGCCAAGGTACATTTTTTAGATTTGGCTCAACATGTCTCAGTACTCCAGAAAATCCGGTAAATGTGTGATGACACGAAATTTCGCAAGTTTGTATTCAATTTTTTTGAGACGTTTTAGCTCAAACCGAGAAAAATGTCCCTCCGCAATTTTCATTCAGCCAAAAATTACGCGCATAAATAAATAAATAAAATGTGTGATTGGACGATGTATTGATTGAGTATAAATAAGTAAAAATTGTCTGTAAGATTTGGCAGTAACTTTGAAAAAACTGATTTTTTCAAAAAGGCCATTTTTGACTCCAAAAATCTTTTTTGGCTTATATATACTGCCTTAACCACTATAGATAGCTCAAACGTTGTACAAGCAATATACAATTACTTCATATATTTATTTAAATTTAGTTAGTTTATATAAATATTTACTATATGTTTACATTATATTTATATATATATATTTATATATATATATATATATATATATATATATATATATATTTATATATATATATTTATATATATATATAAAATAAACTTAGTCTGTCAGCAATGACAGACTAGGACAGACTAATTTAAATGTTAAACATATAACTTGCTAGTCTGTCAAGATCCTCATATATATACAAATATATGTATGTACGTATATATATATATATATATATCTATATATGTGTGTGTGTGTGTCGCTTGCTGTGTCTTTCCTTCAATTTTCAGTATTCTGCATCTTCCTGTTTCCGTCCCGTTGTGCGTTATTATTTCTTTTTTCTTGTTTTTTCCAGGTCTTTTGTTATTTTTGTCCTTGTGTTGTTTCTGTTTATTCTCACTTTTTTTGGTTTGGGATTCTGTAGAATATCGTGTTTATTTACAACTTTCATTCTCAAATTCAAATTTTCAACTCTTACAGTTCCTTCTTTTTCCATTTTCCTGTACTTGGTTTGATTTGTTTCTAAAATTAACTAACCATACAATTTAAAATTAACTTTTACATTCAGTCAACTTTTACAATCGACAAACGAAAGTTTTTGAATTACTCAACCAATTATTTTTTAGGTTTCAGATTTTTGTTTCAGTAATCGTTTGAGACAACCCCAAAAATAAGTCAAAATTGACATATTTCGAAAATTTTCGAGAGTTAAAAGAGCTAAATACAATATCTAAAATTTGTCGAAGAGCTTTCTACAAAATTCGGTTTATAATTTTCGTAGCAATCCTTTTTGTGAGACAACCCCACAAACACAGAAATTTAAAATTCACGAGCATACGGTTTTTGGCCGATAACTTTAAATAGCTGCAAAATGGACGTTTGTGCCAAGAAGAAAACTTTTTTAGAATTGAAAAAGCTATCGATTGATGTGGATATTGTGCATATATGTACAGTTAGAAATTTTTCGAAAAATGTCAATTTTGACTTATTTTTGGGGTTGTCTCAGGGAACGATTACTGAAACAAAAACTTGACACCTAAAAAATGATTGGTTGAGTAATTCGAAAACTTTCGTTGGTCGATTGAAAAAGTTTGACTGAACGTAAAAGTTAATTTTAAATTATATGGTTAGTTAATTTTAGAAAAAATCAAACCCAGTACAGGAAAATGGAAAAAGAAGGAACTGTAGGAGTTGAAAATTTGAATTTGAGAATGAAAGTTGAAAATAAACACGATATTCTACAGAATCCCTCAAAATTTCAGGAAACTGTAGAATAAGTCAAGTTTCACCGTAATTATACAGTTTTACTGAAATGTTCAGGAATTCTATAGAATTCCCGAAAATTTCAGTAATTCTGCAGAATTCCTGATTCTACAGTTTTAAGCTGACATATATATAGCTTAGTATATATATACCTTAGTCTGTCGTCAATGACAGACTATGACAGACTAATTTACATGTTAAACATATAATTTGCTAGTCTGTCAAGATCCTCAATATATATATAAACTTTGCAGCAGTGAGATTTTTGAACAACGTACCAACCTTTCTTAACATTCAGTCGTAAATGTTTTCAAATTACGTACGTAGCTATATTGTAGTACTTGTTGGTAGCACTTCAAGCAATAGAAAAGCTTAGACGTTCCGATTCAGGCAATATTAAAGGTAAAGCCCGAACTGGGATCAAGCTATTCTCTTCCGAACTGAAGGATGCACTATCGAGCCATCAGCTAATTTTGCATATCAGATGTGTTAATCTTTCCTATGCCTGCTTCCCTTAAATCTCCCCGGGGTGTCCTTAAGGTGGTGATTCCTTTTGGGCATATATTGTTGGTTGTCGGTTCAAATCAAGATAAAATTTGATGAAACTTTCCAAAATAAGTTCTTTTAGTATTCTAACACCCTCCGCGCAATTCTGCTTCAAAAATTCAACGTCTTCACTCGGGGTGGTTTTGCCGATTTTTGACATTTAGACAGTAGCTGCATAACCATCACGCATGGGCAACGCCTACACCGGTGTAGGCTGGACCCACGCACCCACGCAAGGCAAAATAAAGGACCCACGCAGAGGCTAGGCGCACGGAGCGCGCTGTCAAAATACCCACGCAGACGCAGGTCGCGCGCTTTTAAAATACCCACGCAGACGCAGTACGCGCCCTCAAAATAACCGCACTTAAAAATGCGCACCAAAATACCCAGCCGAAGAATTGCAACAGTTCTAAATTAATTTCTTGAGACTGTTTACCGTAGGTTGGGCACAGGTTTGTTCTAGAGCCCCCGCTTACCTCTTCAATTCTACACTGATCCCTCCGTCTGCAGTTGCTTATATACGTCAGTCGGACTGTGTATAGCCATGGGGGGGAAACCCCACATTTTCGGTTTTTGGCTGAAACTTTTTTATTATAAGGGCTAGATGAGAACTTTATGTAGCGGTACCAGAGTGAAACTA